>JAYESA010000019.1:44581182-44586182 GCA_036927795.1 Iris macrosiphon | reverse complement strand
TTCGACCTAGAATAACCCTAGAAGCCTGTTTTTAATTATTTTTTATCAGTTTAAATCCTTAGAACCCTATTTAATCTTGCTTTTTGTAATAGGTTCTTGCGACACCGGTCCGGATCTCGATCCTCATTAGTTGCTCAGGACATTAGACGAGTACCTACCTCTGATAATTTCTATTTCATGATAGCGTTTATATCACTTGTTCTAGAACTGTAATACTTGATTCTGACACATTATTACACGAGCTGGTACTAGTGGATCCCTTCATGAGATGCTATCCCCCTTACCGTGTTCAGCGGGTACTCTATCACGTGTATTTTATCATGTGCTTCGGGTATTGATTCTCATGTGCTATCATGTGCTTCTTGTGCTCTCGCCTTCGTGTGCACGAGCTATTATCATGTACGTAGCGTGCCGTGGTTGGATCCAAGAGTATTAGTGGGGGAGGAGAGTAGGAGTTGGTTATGTGAGCCAAGCCAAACAGTATTCATGTGTATGTCGGTTATGCAACTCACGCATAACGGAGTTATTGTAGTGTTTTTCATGTGCAACCTAAGCCGATCACATAACGAACTTGTGCTCAAGGCACTTAGCTAGTATTCATGTTTTCTCACATGCAGTTACTTCTCTACTTGTATTGTTCTCCAGTTTATATTGCAGCTACTTTATCTGCTTCATCATGTATTTATTTCCTGTGCATCTTGTATACTTTTCTATTGCTCATCATATACAACTTACCATGTATTTGGAGTTGCTTTCAGAGTTATGTACTTCGCTCCAGTCCTGACTGGGCATATTTTTTCCAGAGGATCCTGAGAA
The DNA here is from genome assembly GCA_036927795.1 of Iris macrosiphon. Taxonomy (NCBI): domain Eukaryota; kingdom Viridiplantae; phylum Streptophyta; class Magnoliopsida; order Asparagales; family Iridaceae; genus Iris; species Iris macrosiphon. The sequence goes on along the minus strand of JAYESA010000019.1, from coordinate 44,585,366 downwards.
TTTCTGCCCGACTTTCTACGGGCCGGGTGTCGACGAGGGTTGTGACCCCGAGATCGAGGAGGAGTGCGCCGAGGAGATGCCGTTAGTGCCCTAGTTAGCTAGGTGGGTTTCCTGGGTTGTTTCCAGTTGATTATTTTGGATGATTGTACTTATTCTTTTGCTGCTGTGAGATGTTGTAGATAGTATGGCCTTGGACTGTATATTTTGGATATTGTCTTGTTCTTTGGTTCTGGTTTCCTTTTGATATCATATCGTGCTTTTACTCTTCCCCTAGTTATTGTGATTGAGGGATTATATATATTGCGTGGTTGCCCTCCTTTTGGAGTGGATAATGACAGATTTTGTGAGATTTATAGATGGTTGACCTAGAACGAACCTTACAGCGTTCTACCGTCGATTCTGCGGCGTAGGCTGGACGTACCTACGACTCATGCCCAATTTTTAGGTGCGGGTCGTGACACATTTTTTGTGTGTATTTATATGCATAAGTGTGTGTGTGTGAGAATATATATATATAAGTTGAGTGTGTGCCTACTCGTAATGCCACTTCCGAGCTACGATATTGTACTCGGGATGGATTGGTTGAGTATCCATTGTGCTAGTATAGATTGTCGTAGAGGCAGAGTGTTGTTTAGTTTGTCGGATGAGCCAGAGTTTCAGTTTGCCAGAGGAGCAGCGGAGTAGACCAAGGGAATCTTCTGCGGAGCCTGGTGGTAGAGCCGAGGTTGCTACATTCACTGATAGAGGAGTACATGGATGTCTTTTCGGAGGAATTGCCAGGGTTACCTCAGGACAAAGATGTGAAGTTCTCTATAGACTTGGTGCCAGGCGCGGAGCCGATATCCCAGCACGTCTATAGAGTCAGCAATAGTGAGATGAAAGAGTTGAAGAAGCTGGTGGATGAGCTTCAGGACAAGGGATTTATCAGATCTAGTTCTTCTCCGTGGGGTGTTCCGGTACTTTTTGTGCCGAAGAAGGATGGGTCGATATGGATGTGTATCGACTAGAGGGCTTTGAACAACCTCACAATCAAGAACAAGTATCCGCTGTCGCGTATTGATGATTTTTTTGACCAGTTGAGCTGAGCGAGGGTGTTTTCCAGATTGATCTGAGGACAGGCTACCACCAGGTGAAGGTCAGGAAGGAGGATATTCCGAAGACAGCTTTTCGAACCAGATATGGACAGTATGAGTTCATGGTGATGCCGTTTGGGTTGACTAATGCCCGACAGTGTTCATGAATCTGATGAACAAGGTATTCTATTAGCATCTGGACAGGTTTGTGGTAGTGTTTATAGATGATATCTTGGTGTATTCGAAGACCCCAGAGGAGCACGAGGAGCATATGAGGATAGTGCTGGAGAATCTCAGGAAGGAGAAGCTTTATGGAAAGCTTTCGAAGTGCGAGTTCTTCCTTGACAAGGTTGAATTCCTTGGTCATGTGGTGACTGAAGAGGGGATCTCGGTGGATCCGATAAATATTATGGCAGTTGAGGCATGGAGTGCTCTGAGTTCAGTAGCCGAGGTCAATAGTTTCCTGGGACTGGCAGGCTACTACAAGAGATTTGTTTAGGATTTTTCCCGGATTGCAGAGCCGTTGTCCAGGCTGACCCGGAAGGACGTAGAATTTGTTTGGTCAGAGGAGTGCCAGATCGCCTTTGGTGAGCTGAAGAGGAGGTTGACGACAACTCCAGTGTTGACGTTGCCATCAGGTTCTGGAGGTTTTACTATCTATAGTGATGCATCAGGGAAGGGACTTGGTTGTGTGTTGCAGCAGAATAGGAGGTTGATTGCCTATGATTCCAGGCAATTACGTCCTTATGAGAAGAACTACCCTACCCATGATTTAGAGTTGGCAGCGGTCATCTTTGCTCTGAAGTTATGGAAACACAATTTATACGGAAAGCGTGTGGAGATCTTTACAGACCACAAGAGCTTGAAGTATGTGTTTATCCAAAAAGAGCTGAACATGAGGCAGAGGAGATGGTTGGAGTTGATGAAAGACTTTGACATATTGTTGCAGTACCATCCAGGGAAGACGAACGTAGTTACGGATGCATTGAGCAGGTATCTGGTAGCTATGTGCCTGACTACAGATCGTTATCTTCTGGCAGATCTAGAGAGCTTGGGCATTGAGGTGATAGTGCCTAGAGTTGAGATGCAGATGTGGGGATTGCAGATTCAGTCAGAGTTGGTAGACTGGATCAGGGCTACACAGTTTGAGGATGAGTCCCTGAGGAGCATCAGGGCGCAGGTTCAGATTGGATTATCAGATGACTTCACCATTGCTGATGATGGTTCTTTGCGGCACGGTAGCAGGTTGTGTGTGCCGAGTGGGTCATTACGCGAGGAGGTTCTTCAGGAGGCGCATCGATCCCAGTATTCTATGCATCCAGGTGCCAACAAGATGTATAGAGATCTGAGAAAGCATGTATGGTGGTACGGGATGAAGCGGGAGGTAGCACGCTTCGTATCCCGATGCTTAGTGTGCCAGCAGGTGAAGGCGGAGAGGCAGAGGCCAGGAGGTTTGCTCCAGCCGTTACCCATTCCGGAGTGGAAATGAGAGCATGTGACCATGGATTTTGTTTCTGGACTTCCCCATTCTCCAGGCGGGAAGGATGTGATTTGGGTCATCGTGGACAGGTTGACAAAATCGGCCCACTTTCTACCATTCAAAGTGGGTACGTCTACAGAGAGACTAGCAGAGATGTATGTGCGCCAGATAGTCAGACTGCATGGAGTTTCTGTGAGCATAGTATTAGACCGGGACAGTCGCTTTACTTCGCATTTCTGGAGGAGTCTGCAGGCTAGCTTAGGCACCCAGCTCAAGTTTAGTAGTACGTATCACCCACAGACAGATGGTCAGCCAGAGAGGACCATTCAGACACTTGAGGACATGCTTCGCACTTGTGTTTTGGATTTCAGAGGCTCTTGGGAGGATCACTTGTACTTGGTAGAGTTTGCTTACAATAACAACTACCAAGCCAGTATCGAGATGTCAACTTTTGAGGCGTTGTATGGACGGAGGTGTCGCACTCCGTTATCATAGGATAATGTAGGCGAGAGAGCTTTGCTTGGCCCGAAGATGGTGGTTGATGCAGCGGAGAAGGTCAAGCTCATTAGAGATAGACTTCGGGTGGCGCAGGACAGGCAGCGGCATTGGGCCGATAGCCACCGGAGACCTTTGGAGTTCGCGGTATAGCTTAGAATCTAGATTTTGTTCTTGTGTTTGCTTGTGATTGCTTGTTTTAGACTAAGTGCAGAGACCTTATTTGTGCTAGGTTGGAGATCTGGTGTTCCTGAGGATTTCTCCGACGCGGGGCACTATTCGCTTCGGTGGAGGCGGGAAGCTTAGCCCACGTTTCGTTGGACCCTTCCGTATCCTTGAGAGGGTCGGCGCCGTGGCGTATAGGCTTGAGTTGCCGCCTACGCTGGAGGGAGTTCATGATGTGTTCCACGTGTCGCAGTTGAGACGGTACGTGGCAGATCACAATCACGTATTGGATCACTTAGAGATCGTGGTAGGCCCTACTCTTAGTTATCCAGAGCAGCCGGTGGAGATTCTGGATCGGCGGGAGAAGGTGTTGAGGAACCAGACTATTCCTTTGGTTCGCGTCGCGTGGAGGCATCACTCTCCAGGTGAGTCGACCTGGGAGAGGGAGGATGAAATGCGCGAGCGATACCCCTATCTCTTCGAGCCCTGAGGTATGGTTCTTTCCTTGCATTCCTGTCCTAGTTTCATCTTTTAATTTCGAGGACGAAATTATTTTAAGGAGGGTAGGCTTGTCACTACCCAATTCTAGAAAATAGGGTTTTATTTTTTATTTTTATTTGATAAATTGTGTTTTATTTATTATTAATTATATTTATATTTAATTAGTGATTGTATTATTTTTATTTGATTGTTTTAGGGTTTTGGCTAGCCTGGACCCATGTCAGACCCTAGTGGACCCATGTTCGACCCAACCCACACCCAAGTGAGACCTATTTTTGGGTTTATAATATTTATTATATTTTTAGTGGGTTAGTTGGAGAGATTTGGAGTTAGTTTGAGTGCTTTTGGAACCCAAAACCTAAACCCAAGTGAGAGGAGGGCATTTTGGACATTTGGAGACTTTGGAAACCTACTTTACCACTTGGCCGGCCTATTCCCAGCCCCATTCCCCCACACCACAGTAGCCCCTC
>JAYESA010000019.1:44461182-44576182 GCA_036927795.1 Iris macrosiphon | reverse complement strand
GACTCATCTCTACCTGGTGCACAACTAGTTATCCGTGACCATACAACTACTCCCCCACTTCCAATCCTAGCAGAGAACAACTCGGTTCAATCTTGCCGAGGACTATACTCGGATCTTTCTTCTTTGCGCAGCTTCCTGATTAGAGACTGCCTCGGTGATCTGGATATCCCGAGTACTTTCTTTTCTTTCCTTCTCCTGACTTGGAACGAATACTTGATAGTCTTCCTCGTCTATGTATGCAATATGATTATACTCTATCATGTGTCATATGCCGTGCAGTATGATGCCTTAGTATGAATTCAAACTACTTTTTTGGCATATATAAGAAGCTACTACATTTTAACTCAATAGTTTGATTACGCAAATAGCAAGTAAGATCTCCATATTCTATAAAATGATAAGGCAGGGTTATCCCCTTAGCTATGTGCGTTCATCTTTTTTTTTATTAGCATGCAAAGGTTATCGTTGGAAACTAGCATATATCATTTATTTTCTTAAGTGTGCATCTAAGTAGAGACAGGTTCACCGGGGTCACCCACCTTAGTGATGAATCGCATTGGTCGAGCGAGACTCGAGCGTCCCTCTGAAAGTCTAAGTCTAAACTCCATTTGAAGATCCAACTTTGGAATGCTGTTGCATCGAATGAGTCTTCTCGCTGAGCAAGACGGGTCGGTTCGCTATATTTGTGCCGTTTGAATCGGCCCTCCGGGTTGAGCGGAGCGGGTCGTTATAATCCATGTTCAGGAAATTCCAGGTTCTGTTAGGTTGTCACAAATCGAGTTATAAGCAATTTAGAGAAATCTTGCATTCATAACAATTAAACAAAATAGGCTAACAAGGGAAAAAATTAAACTATAAGAGAATAAATCATAAAAAGTTAAGCTATTACAAGTATCATATGTGTATGGGGTAAGCTGGCCGCATGCAACAAGCTGGTCGCATACAACACACTGGCCGCATGAAAGATGCAAAATCCACTCCTCGGGACAAGGTGAGTGACATGTAATAAATTCAAGGTCAGAGAAGTGACAAATGTGACTAGCGGTGTTAGAGAAGTGACCGAGGTGACTGGCCAAGAAAGGGAGGCAGAAGGAAAAAATATAATCATGGAAAGTCGTGCCAAGGCGGTGCTGAGTCATGCGTTCGAAAAAGAGGGACGCATAGCTCCGGGCCGCATGGAAGACTTAGCTGCATGCTCCTCTTGACCGCATATACACTTGGTCGCATAAAATCTTTTGAACTTATAGAACTTTCATTCGTTCAAGTTCCATGCATTTGGCCAAGTGATGCATGTGCATATTCAGTCATGCGTCCAACAAGATGGCCGCACGCTGATTTGGATTGAGAAGTCCAGGCCGCTTGCCAAGCGGGCTGTATGGAACTCCTTCGTCTCAGAATAACAAGTTTAAGTCATGAAAAAGCTCCAAGTCTGAAAACTTATTTTCTCCATGAAATCCTCATTTCAAGTCCGGATCCAGCAAAGTAAAGTTTAAAACTGCCTGAAATCAAGTGCTCATCAACATGAAACTTCTAGTTTTTGAAAATATCAAGTTTTAAGAGATCAAAACCAAGTAAACTCATAGAAGCTCCAAACTTGAAACTTAGATCTACTCCAACAAAGACATCAAAACCGAAAATAACAAGAAGTAAACATGAAGAGTAGTTCATAAAGCACAATATAGACTAATAAAATACAAAAGTGGCTAAAAGTGCAAGTTCTTCCTCATTGGTAAAATGTACTTGCCTAAACCCACTACTAAGCTGCTACTACTACTACTACTACTACTACTACTACTACTACCACCACCACCACCACCACCACCACCACCACCAAAGGGATGGGGAGGCCGGCCTCAGGCTGCTTTCGGCTAGGGAGAGGAGAGGGAAGAGGAAGAAGAAAACGAAGAAAGAGAAGAAAAGGAAGAAGAATGAGGAGGAGAGAGAAAAGGAAGGCTATATAGTAAGAGAGAGTCACCAAGCACAAATCTAGAAATTACATGAAAGCAGCTAAAAAATTATAAATTATATAGGAAGCAATTATACAGCTATAACATACATATACTAGATAAAATACAATAATACTAAAATAGTGAGACGGGTCTCACACCCTTATCATGTAGATTGGTCCCTTGGCCTTCATGTTATGCATGTTTACTGAACCATGACACCTTTTTATTCATACTTTACATGTTTATATAGATTTTTTATTTTAATTTCTTTTTCGTATTATGTACTTGCTCCACTCTTGACTAGATAATGTTGACAAACTTAGGTTACTCTTCTATAATCTGTGATGAGATCAATGTGGCAATCATGTTTCTTCCTCTGAAGGCTCATATCTCGAAGTGGTATATTTCCATTTGTATACCTTTAGACTAAGTTAGTTTTGTATAGTTTAACCAATTTGTTCCTAAGGTTAGTGACATTATTTTGGAGGATGATTGATGATATTCATGTGAGTAGCTTTTAGGCCGATTGTTTGTACTTTTTCTCGTTTATTAGTTCTTTGGATGCTATAGTATGATGTTGTATGATATTGTAGACTTACTTGACGTATAGACATCATACTACCATCGATATCACGACGTAGGCTGAATGTACTCCCAAAAATAGGAGCAAAAAATTGCAACAAATGCATGACACCAATTTTTTAATGTGATTTTTATGACTTAAAATTTTATAAATACTATATTAGATGAAATTAATAATTCAAACCGGATGAAACTGTGGCACGCACCATAAATTGCCATGTATTATTGATTTATATTTCTATATAACTTATCCTTTCACTTGGGTAGAGAAATTTGCTAATTAATATCATATCCTACAAATAGTAAACACTTAAGGTTTTTTTTTTTCAAACGGAAAGAATAAAACATGAAGAATTTTTAATGTTTTCTCCAACTCTTATTGTACCACATAAATGGGAGATGAGAAATAATGAATTACTAGGGACAAATAATTAAGTTTCCTTATATATATATATATATTTTATATTTTCAAAACTTTAGGAGGAACAATTGTTCAATTTTGCCAACACCTTGTTTGAGAGAATATCCCTAATATGCAAAGAATGAAAATAGAATAACTAAAAAATAAAGAGATTGAATTAAAATTCAAGACGCGTTACAAAACGCTGTCTTTGGAATATATTTTGTCTTCTCTAATTGGTGTTATCGGGATGATGATGATCTAATCATGCGATATAACGAATTTTGATTTGCTTCACCGTGCACATGGTGTCAAATTCAATGTCAATCAACAAGTCTTGTCTGACGATTTTATGAGTTTTTGGTTTCCGAATGGAATTTAACGAATAAAAATTAAAACTAAGTGTGAAAATATCTTTTTACCCTTGGCCCAGTCCAGGAGTAAAAGCCAAATGGGATTAGGTGAGACTTCAAAAATGCAGATTGATTCATGCATTGGTTGCATGGGTTTTAGACCACAGCCCTAAACTTCCTTACATTCTTAAGAAAAGGAAGTAATATAAACAAATGAGAGTTGCTCCTCTATCTGATGTGAGACTAAAATTTCTTTCTCATTGAATTACATGAGCAACAAGATATTGCTTACAAAGACAACAACGCCTACCTCTGCCCATTAAGAAGTATATGGAATAAAAGTTCTTGTATTATGTTATGGAAAATAATAATAAAGATAAAAACAAAGATAGAAATTTTGGTACATAGAAAAGAAAGTAATATAAATTAGGGTAGGAAAAAAAAAAGAAGAAGTTCTACAAAATTGGGGGAAGGGAATAATTCCCTCCCTACAGTTTGACAGAAATAGGATGGGTTCGGGTTTGGTTTAATTTAGATTTTTTGTTTGTTTAGTTTAGATGGTTGGTTTTTTTTTTTTTTTTTTTTAATGATTAAGCATAAAGTTTGTATAAGCATCTCACGTTTCCTCTAAACCGCATTTTCATTCCCATACAATCACATTGATTCTGTTTCCATCCTATTAACAATTCAAAAACATTCCTTATTAATATCACAATTTCAATTTTTTTTTTCCAACGAATAATTTCCCACTTAATGATCACAAGAAATTATTCCAAACTTTTGCTTGAGTAATTTAGGTATTTAAATAAATGAAAAATGATTCAAATGTCTATCTGCAATCAAGGGTATTAGTAAATGTATATTTACGGCTTCACATGACAAGTAATGGGCTAGTTGTCTTGAGGGAATTAAATGTAGAGAATTAAAAATTATAAGTGAGTAATATGAAATATGTTGGTGTATAACAAAAGGCTTCAATTCATTTTCTCTTGATAGGCTAGTTGGTTTTGTCGTGGAAAATGAAGAGGTTGTGAAAAGATGGTAACTGTTATTGTGGTCCGGGGGTTGAGTTGTCCTAGCTGGAGTTAAATTTAGTTGTTTCTTGCTTTTGGTTCAAAAAAATAAAATAAAAATGATGACGAATGAGGATGACAGCGACATCGAAGTCTACGGTTCTGACGACGTCGTGGAGCTCGGATTTCGAGTTTCTTTTCTTGAGCTACTCGAGTTCGAACTCAAAATATGAGCCTAGTAGATTGCTAGTTCAACTGACAGAAATGAGTTGGGGTGGACCGCAAAAACTTTATTGACGGAGAGGTGGGAACTTGGGAGTCGAGAGGGGAAAAATCCAATAAAAATGATGACTAACGAATCTAAAGATTGATTCGTTTAACCTAATGAATTTGAAGATTCGTTCAAATCCAATAAATCTGAATATTTATTCAAACTCAATAAATTTTAAAGATTCGCTCAAATCCAATGAATATATGTACTATAAAGTTTATCTTCTTACAATCAAACTTAAATCTTCAACAATATTAGAACCCGATATACCTCTATCTCTACTCTTATAACGAGGCTTCAAAACGTCTCAAATATTACGTAAAAAAAATTGTTGGAAAAAAATTAATTTGTTATAAACAGCGTCATGAAGAATCTAACTTTACCAACCACCTTAACCACATGAGCCAGAAGAGGTGTTTGATTATAGTTATATAATATTATGTACTTAAACAATTAGTTAAAATTTATTTAATTTTTAATTATGTGAGAATATACTTACAGCTTAGACTGGTAGTCTTTTTCAAAACTTTTTTATAAAAAACAAAAATATAACCATAATAAATTAAAATAAAAATATATTAAGATATTAAAATAATTTTATAATAATATTAGAAAATTTTATTTGTTGCGGGTGCATTTACTAGTAGTAATATGCTTATATAAGAACCATATTTTAATTAGAGATCCAGTACAGAAACTCAAATAGGATTAGAAACTTAGAATCCACAGATTCACTCCTCACAGATCTACGTCTTATTTTGGAATGTCACAGATTATCTTGATTCGCTAAACTATATTTATAGGCCACCACCACCAGCCGGAGCCTCTCAATTACCTACCAATCAATCTCTATGAAGACATCATTGCTGATCTTCCTTTGCTCCGTCCTCGCGGTCGCCGCGGCTGACATAGTTGAGGACACCTGCAAGAAATGTTCAGCTGGCAACCCCCCCGGCGCAAACTACACCTCGTGCGTCAACTCCTTCTATTCGGTCCCGGAGAGCCGCAGCGCGGACCTCCGGGGCCTCGGCGTGATCGCGGCCAATCTGGCCGACGCGAAGGCGAAGCTGGTGACGGCGGAGATCAAGAAGCTCGAGTCTAGCTCGAAGGACCCCAACTTCAAGCAGCCCCTGGAGACCTGCCTCGAGCTCTACTCGGACTCCCTCTCCCTTTAGGGACGGACGCTACAGCGACGCCAATGTCAAGATCAGCGCGGCGGTGGACGTGCCCGGGCTATGCGACGACGGATTCAGCGAGGGAGGGATCGAATCGCCGCTGAAGACGGACAACCATGGCTTCCTCGAACGCGCCAGCGTTGCCCTAGGCGTCTCGGCTATCTTACTCGGAAAGGTTTAAGTGAAATGTAACTATTAATTGTTGTGGGTTGTGACTTACAAGCAGTAATAAAAATAAATGTAGAATAGATTCAGATTTTTGGTTCATTTTTAGTTTTTTTTTCTCTCCAGTTTTTCCGATCATTTTTTCCATTTTTGAATTATTGTGGGTTGTGACCAAAAGCGCGCCTCCCTCTCTTTTTTGTCCTTCTCCAACGAGAGAGGGATTGAATAGTCGCTGAAGAAGGACGACAATGACTTCCTCGAGCACGCCTTCGTTGTCGTTGGTGTATCTGCTTGAGGTCCTAAAAGAGACGGAACCAAAAACTATAACTAAAGTGGACTATCATAAATTTGAGTGAGTTAGAAGTACATTAACCTATATAAAAAAAATCAACAAAAAAAAAGACATTTGAAAAAAAAAGTAAAATTTTTTAGACCTCACGCAGTCAGAAGCGCCGACTCCCGCTGCCCCCCTCCCCTCTCCGCCTCGTGCCTCCCACCGCCAGAAGCGCCGACTCCCGTTGCCCTCCCCCCCACCACACACACACCCACCCCGAGCACCCACCACTGCTGCCCCCCTTCTCTCCGCCTCGTGCCTCCTGCTACCAGAAGGGCCGACTCCCACTACTAGAAAAAGCGGGATTAGCGACGTATTTTAGCGACTCCTGGTATAAACGTCGCTAAATCAGCGACTCCATTAAAAATGTTACTAAACGTCGCCAAATGGATATCCAGACTTGTCCCTCCAGGAGTTCTGGCTTAGGCTTTCAAAGGCTCGCTCAGAGTATCGCTCGACCGAGGCGAATCATCGCTAAGGTGGGTGGCTACGGTGAACTTGTCTTTTCTTAGCCAGCATACTTAAAACATGGATATTTCATGCTAGTCGTTAGGTGAATCACCCCCTGAATACAACGCACCTAGCTAAGAGAATAATCCCAACTTGTGTTGCTTGTGCTAGAACATGGAAATAAAATATTACTTATGATCAGACCTTCACATGCTACCTTTGCCTTGTGCAAACGAGACCCCGCTATGCCTCGAGTAGATCGATATATGTATACATATATTCTATAGTGCACTGTTTGCATGCCACACTGTATGACCCTAGATCATGTCGCTCGGTAACTCCCTTTACGGTTTTACTTCTCGGCTTACCTTCGGGCCCGAGCCAACGTGAATGCTTATGTTTATACAAATGCATGCTTGTCTGCTTATATATTACCTTGTTTCAATACTTGTTGCATAAACTATGCCTCAATTGTGTAATACTGTGCATGTCATGCATTCATCTAGTTCTCATCGGAAGACTATCTAATAGTCGTTCCATGCAAATATGAACCTGAAAGTATCCGGGACCGCTAGGTCACCAAGGCAGTCCCCGAACCAGGGAAAAAGCATCAAGGCAAGTTGAATACTAAACGAGAATCATGTCAAGTAAATCAAGAAACACAGCTCGTGGAGCAATACTCGTTCAGAGCAAGAATTAAGATTTAAATATCTCCTGTACCTCATGTATCTCGTTCATCTCGTGAATTTGGATGACCAATAATTGCATGTCGTGAACAACTTGTTTTAACAAGGTACAGTTCCACGGACGGTCACCGGGGCACTGGGGCCGATCCGATCCGGATGAAACTTCCTGTATAGTCCACTGTACTGGTCGAGATGGCTTACAGCGCACCATGTTCTTTCGTTGCATACCATTCTCGCTAGTGACTAGTGTCCTTATGGCTATGCCTGTAGCGCCCCGTTCTCCCGATGCGGAGAGCGCGGCTAAGAAACACAAGTCGGTATCGTTCGATCGGGATAGATTGAATTAAGAACTCGTCCTCGTTATGGATTTGTTTCTTCGGAATCGATTCCCATATTCAGTGGACTGCGCCCCAAGGATCGGCTTAGCGGCAGAGTCAGGAGGGACCTCTCCGCTGCTATCTTTTATTGCCTCGATTTTCGATGTCGCTTGTTGCTTTCGTGCTTTGAGTTGGTTTTGGGATTTACTTGTTTTCCTTGAACGGTTTTGATGGTTTTCATTGTTTTCGTTCATTGAACTGCACTTCTATTCCGAGATTGGAAAGAGAGGAAGAAGTATTAATCGAGCTGTTCGTGTGCAGATGAACGAGCAGTAGGCGGCTTGCGAGCGGAGTCGTGAAGCGCCTCTTTCCTTCTTCTTTCCAAAATCTAAGTGAGTGGCTACCAACCCGATTAGCTAGTCCTGCTTCCAAGCTTCACAGCTAATAAATCTGCACTCTTCTATGCCCCGATCAAACGATACCAAATAATAATAAAAAAAACCAAGAATACTTGGTTATTATGCTTGTCAATCAAACCTGTGAACTGTTGCCTTATCGTATGCTTGTTCGTGCAAATGTTCTATGAATTATGCTAAGTATGACACACACCTTGTATTGTGCATAATTGTTCAGGAAGGCTATGTTAAATGAATCATGCATTACTGCTTGTCGTGCACTCGTGTTCTTGCACTCGTGTTCTTGCAATCGTGTTGCCTCAACTGCATGAATTGTTAACTTGTTAATCGTGTTCGATCATGGACAACTTGTGCACAAGGTATAGTTCTGCGGACGGTCGCTGGGGCACTGGCACCGATCCGATCCGGGCGGAACTCATGTATAGTCATCGTGTACGGGATAAGATGGCTTACAATGCCTCGTGTACTATCGTTGCATGCTATCCTTGTCTCGGACTAGTCCATTATGGCAACCATGCCAGTGATCATCGTGTATAGTCATCGTGTACGGGATAAGATGGCTTGCAACGCCTCGTGTACTATCGTTGCATGCTATCCTTGTCTCGGACTAGTCTATTATGGCAACCATGCCAGTGATCATCGTGTATATTTAAACCTGTTGCATACTAACTTGTGTCTTCGTTTCAGAGAAGGCATGGTAAGTATTGTGCAGGTAATTCAGACGGGCAGGTAAAATCCACCGAACGGTGGCACGTTCATTTCAGTAAATTCAATATGCTGCTTACTTGTAAATGAACTAAGGCAAGATAGAAACCCACAAAATATGCATGCTTCACTAAACAACGTGTTGATTGGTATAGTCAGGCTAGCTCGCCTTCACCAGCATGTTTCGATATGCTGACCCTCGTTGAAACAGGTTCTCCGCACCAAGGCGAACCGAGCGAGGAGCCGAAGTCGTCTACCCGATCCAGTCCAACTGTTGGCGCATCTTCACCGCGCCCTCGAAGCCTTTTGAAGTCCGAAGCTGCAACTCTTCATACACAAATGCAGCTCCGTGGCAAAGCTATCCTCCAGCCTGGAGGTCTTTATCATTTTGAGTTTATAAAAGGATGTAATGTACAGGACTGCTATCTCATTTTGAGTTATCTCTTTTGTAAGCCGTTCGGCATATTAGCTAACTCGTTCAAGAGTTTGTAATAGATGTTCATTATCAATAAAGAGAACTTTTCTATGTTTCAAATCTGTGTTTCAATTTATCTGCGTACTCTGAATATGTGCTTGCTATGCAAATCATTAAAGCCTTGTGCGGGCGCAACTCCAGGCCCGCACGGCGGTTACGATTCGGGGGATGCCTCATTTGATTCTACGGAATTGGGTCATAACATAGTGGTATCAGAGCACAGATTCAAAGTTCCTTAGACTTCGTTCTGAAAAAGTTCCTTTAACGATCTAATTCCTGTGCGAACTCTTGAACTCGCTAGGCCAAAATGAGATACGTTTATGCAATAAGTCCATAATACATTATGATCCTAATATAATTTACCTTCTTTTGAAGGAATGGCTCCAGCGCAATCTGTAGCGCAAACCCCGGACGAAACGCAAGGCCAAGAAAGTAGTTCGGGTACTTCGGGAAGTTCAGAGAGCCAGCGAGCCGTGCCAAGCATCGATCCCGTCCAACGAATGTTGCAGATGTTGGAGGCAAACCAACAAAGGGACGAGGCTCGCTATGAACGGGCCAAGAAGCGGGCGGAAGAGAGTCAGCTCAAGTTTCAAGACAATATAGAAGCACGATTCTCAGTCCAACAGAAGCAGGTAGATACCCTGCAGCAGATCGTTCAGACTTTGGCATCCAACCAGTCCGCGGCAACGCCAGCGACTCCGGTGGAACAGCCCGTGCTTGAAGTAGAGACGCCGTGAATTCCAAGGGCGAGGGACGTGACTGCCTTCGACTTTGGCCACTTCAAGAAAGTCTGCAACACCCCATTCAACGGGACTGAGGACCCAGTCGTAGCTCTAGATTGGTTGGCCGAACTTGAAGATCACTTCGCTCTGCTAGAGGTCCCCGAAGAGAAGCGCGTCGCCTGCGCGCAACTACAGCTCCGCCTCAACGCACACGATTGGTGGGACGTGCATCGACGATCTCTCCAATTTGATCACGGAGAGGAGCCGATCTCGTGGACGACTTTTTGTGCCGCGTTCGAAGAAGAGTTTGTACCCCCTCCAGTACAACGTCAAATAGAAAACGAGTTCGTGCAACTGAGGCAAGGCGGTATGACAGTTAAAGAGTACTCCGCCGAATTCAACCGACTCTCCAAATTCGCTAGGGCCTATTTACCTGATGCAGCGAGTCGAGCTAGAAGGTTTGAAGGTGGATTACGCCCTGCCATCCATTCGCACGTAGCCGTTCCTCAGTATCGTACGATGCGTGAAGTCATGAATCACGCCCTATCGCTTGAACCTCACTATCCTCATGTTCCTGTCGGCGCTGTGCATACCTACACTCACAAACGCCAAAGCAACGATAGAGGAAATACTGCTGCAAAATGCCCTAACAACGGAGGGCACCAAAGAGGAAACCCAGGGCCATCGTGTAATTTCTGTAAAAAGTGTGGGCACACTGCCAATAATTGTCGTTTGAGACTTGGGTTATGCCTAGCGTGTGGACAATTAGGCCATGCCATTAATTCCTGTCCGAACCTTCCTGATCGTCATCCCCAACGAAATAATCCCTAACGGTAAGTTCTACCCTAAGTTTCGGGACGAAACTTCCAATTAGTTGGGTAGGATGTAGCGTCCCGTTCTCCCGATGCGGAGAGCGCGGCTAAGAAACACAAGTCGGTATCGTTCGATCGGGATAGATTGAATTAAGAACTCGTCCTCGTTATGGATTTGTTTCTTCGGAATCGATTCCCATATTCAGTGGACTGCGTCCCAAGGATCGGCTTAGCGGCAGAGTCAGAAGGGACCTCTCCGCTGCTATCTTTTATTGCCTCGGTTTTCGATGTCGCTTGTTGCTTTCGTGCTTTGAGTTGGTTTTAGGATTTGCTTGTTTTTCTTGAACGGTTTTGATGGTTTTCATTGTTTTCGTTCATTGAACTGCACTTCTATTCCGAGATTGGAAAGAGAGGAAGAAGTATTAATCGAGCTGTTCGTGTGCAGGTGAACGAGCAGTAGGCGGCTTGCGAGCGGAGTCGTGAAGCGCCTCTTTCCTTCTTCTTTCCAAAATCTAAGTGAGTGGCTACCAACTCGATTAGCTAGTCCTGCTTCCAAGCTTCACAACTAATAAATCTGCACTCTTCTATGCCCCGATCAAACGATACCAAATAATAATAAAAGAAACCAAGATAAAAGACAAATATACTTGGTTATTATGCTTGTCAATCAAACCTGTGAACTGTTGCCTTATCGTATGCTTGTTCGTGCAAATGTTCTATGAATTATGCTAAGTATGACACACACCTTGTATTGTGCATAATTGTTCAGGAAGGCTATGTTAAATGAATCATGCATTACTGCTTGTCGTGCACTCGTGTTCTTGCACTCGTGTTCTTGCAATCGTGTTGCCTCAACTGCATGAATTGTTAACTTGTTAATCGTGTTCGATCATGGACAACTTGTGCACAAGGTATAGTTCTGCGGACGGTCGCTGGGGCACTGGCACCGATCTGATCCGGGCGGAACTCGTGTATAGTCATCGTGTACGGGATAAGATGGCTTGCAACGCCTCGTGTACTATCGTTGCATGCTATCCTTGTCTCGGACTAGTCCATTATGGCAACCATGCCAGTGATCATCGTGTATAGTCATCGTGTACGGGATAAGATGGCTTGCAACGCCTCGTGTACTATCGTTGCATGCTATCCTTGTCTCGGACTAGTCCATTATGGCAACCATGCCAGTGATCATCGTGTATATTTAAACCTGTTGCATACTAACTTGTGTCTTCGTTTCAGAGAAGGCATGGTAAGTATTGTGTAGGTAATTCAGACGGGCAGATAAAATCCACCGAACGGTGGCACGTTCATTTCGGTAAATTCAATATGCTGCTTACTTGTAAATGAACTAAGGCAAGATAGAAACCCACAAAATATGCATGCTTCACTAAACAACGTGTTGATTGGTATAGTCAGGCTAGCTCGCCTTCACCAGCATGTTTCGATATGCTGACCCTCGTTGAAACAGGTTCTCCGCACCAAGGCGAACCGAGCGAGGAGCCGAAGTCGTCTACCCGATCCAGTCCAACTGTTGGCGCATCTTCACCGCGCCCTCGAAGTCTTTTGAAGTCCGAAGCTGCAACTCTTTATACACAAATGCAGATCCGTGGCAAAGCTATCCTCCAGCCTGGAGGTCTTTATCATTTTGAGTTTATAAAGGGATGTAATGTACAGGACTGCTATCTCATTTTGAGTCATCTTTTTTGTAAGCCGTTCGGCATATTAGCTAACTCGTTCAAGAGTTTGTAATAGATGTTCATTATCAATAAAGAGAACTTTTCTATGTTTCAAATCTGTGTTTCAATTTATCTGCGTACTCTGAATATGTGCTTGCTATGCAAATCATTAAAGCCTTGTGCGGGCGCAACTCCAGGCCCGCACGACGGTCACGATTCGGGGGACGCCTCATTTGATTCTACGGAATTGGGTCATGACAATGCCAACGACTCATGTCATATAGATAAGTCATCCTCGCTTAGCGGCTATCCGCGTGCGAGTCATTGCATCACATCGTGTTAGTTAAGACCACCTGAACATAATGAGTATAATATAAATGGAGCAACCTGATCAATCCATAGAAATACTTAAACATCTATTGCAACACTCTTGGATGTCCTGTATACCTGTACACCCGAACATAGTCTCGCTCACAACACAGTGTTTGCATATGCTATTGCCCCCTGAATGTAAACACAAGTATTGAATCCAAGTATTGAATCCAAAACAAGCTCTTTCTTGATATGAAGTAAAGATTACAAACGACGCTAGGCCGATATTACAAGTCGCTCATGCTCTCTCTCTCTCTCTCTCTCTCTCTCTCTCTCTCTCTCTCTATACAAGGAATATGCCCTTAGGCTTAGAACTGAAACAAACAATCTGGATGATAATGTTCCCATACATTATATCTCATATATGTGAGCTCCAGGTCCGTACGCCACGCTCCATGACGCCAAGTACGATCGGGTGCCTCATTTCGTTAAGTGATCTCCGAATTTGTACGAGTTTCTCCTGTACCCTGCATGCAATCTGGTTGGATATCAGTACATTGAATGCACTTGTGGGGAGGCCTCTCGCCCACGCCATAAATTAAGCACGTTCATTAGTTATGTGCACCGACTGATTATGTTATCTTTCTAGTCTTTTGCCTTAGGATCAATTACATGACAATATAATGAAAGAAATGTACGTGTCTGCTCAAGAGTGTAGTAATAATGAACAACTGAGTTTGTCTTACCATTTTTTACCATTCGGCCTTCCCTGTCATATGCAGCAATATGAATAATGATCTACTAAATAACGAAGAACATCTATGAAATTCAAGTGATACGTTTGTGTCTCTGTCTCAGACCTGTTTTACTCGAACTATGTTATATACTATGCATCTATTCTAAATATGCAAAGTGCCGTACAAATATATTCCTTCATGTTACTCCTCTTCTGGATGCGGATAGCCGCTATGCATGCATGACTTATCTATATGAAGGTCACTGGGGATGGAACAATTGTCTTCCCAGCTCGGTTGCTAGCCTTACTGGGCGTCCCGAACCATCCGATGATTCGACGACCATCCAGGTCGATAGCAGCCTTGTTGGATGTCCCGTACTTGTCCACTAGTATTTCAGCTAGCGTATTGCCAGGACTACACTGTCATTGTCCTCCCAGGCCAACACGATTTGGATGCCTCAGCAATCGTGTTGAGGACTCATCTCTACCTGGTGCGCAACTAGTTATCCGTGACCATACAACTACTCTCCCACTTCCAATCCTAGCAGAGAATAACTCAGTTCAATCTTGCCGAGGACTATACTCAGATCTTTCTTCTTTGCGCAGCTCCCTGATTAGAGACTGCCTCGGTGATCTGGATATCCCGAGTACTTTCTTTTCTTTCCTTCTCCTTACTTGGAACGAATACTTGATAGTATTCCTCGTCTATGTATGCAACATGATTATACTCTATCATGTGTCATATTTCGTGTAGTATGATGCCTTAGTATGAATTCAAACTACTTTTATGGCATATATAAGAAGCTACTATATTTTAACTCAATAGTTTGATTACGCAAATAGCAAGTAAGATCTCCATGTTCTATACAATGATAAGGCGGGGTTATCCCCTTAGCTATGTGCGTTCATCTTTCTTTTTATTAGCATGCAAAGGTTATCGTTGGAAACTAGCATATATTATTTATTTTCTTAAGTGTGCATCTAAGTAGAGACAGGTTCACCGGGGCCACCCACCTTAGTGATGAATCACATTGGTCGAGCGAGACTCCGAGCGCGCCTCTGAAAGTCTAAGTCTAAACTCCATTTGAAGATCCAACTTTGGAATGCTGTTGCATCGAATGAGTCTTCTCGCTGAGCAAGATGGGTCGGTTCGCTATATTTGTGCCGTTTGAATCGGCCCTCCGGGTTGAGCGGAGCGGGTCGTTACAATCCATGTTCAAAAAATTCCAGGTTCTATTAGGTTGTCACAAATCGAGTTATAAGCAATTTAGAGAAATCTTGCATTCATAACAATTAAACAAAATAGGCTAACAAGGGAAAAAATTAAACCATAAGAGAATAAATCATAAGAAGTTAAGCTATTACAAGTATCATAGGTGTATGGGGTAAGCTGGCCGCATGCAACAAGCTTGCCGCATACAACACACTGGCTGCATGGAAGATTCAAAGTCCACTCCTCGGGACAAGGTGAGTGACATATAATAAATGCAAGGTCAGAGAAGTGACAAATGTGACTAGCCGTGTCAGAGAAGTGACCGAGGTGACTGGCCAAGAAAGGGAGTCAGAAGGAAAAAAATAGAATCATGGAAAGTCGTGCCAAGGCGGTGCTGAGTCATGCGTTCGAAAAAGAGGGACGCATAGCTCCGGGCCGCATGGAAGACTTAGCTGCATGCTCCTCTTGACCGCATATACACTTGGTCGCATAAAATCTTTTAAACTTATAGAACTTTCATTCGTTCAAGTTTCATGCATTTGGCCAAGGGATGCATGTGCATATTCAGTCATGCGTCCAACAAGATGGCCGCATGCTGACTTGGATTGAGAAGTCCAGGCCGCTTGCCAAGCGGGCTATATGGAACTCCTTCATCTCAGAATAACAAGTTTAAGTCATAAAAAAGCTCCAAGTCTGAAAACTTATTTTTTCCATGAAATCCTCATTTCAAGTCCGGATCTAGCAAAGTAAAGTTCAAAACTGTCTGAAATTAAGTGCTCATCAACATGAAACTACTAGTTTTTGAAAATATCAAGTTTTAAGAGATCAAAACCAAGTAAACTCATAGAAGCTCCAAACTTGAAACTTAGATCTACTCCAACAAAGGCATCAAAATCGAAAATAACAAGAAGTAAACATGAAGAGCAGTTCATAAAGCACAATATAGACTAATAAAATACAAGAGTGGCTAAAAGTGCAAGTTCTTCCTCATTGGCAAAATGTACTTGCCTAAACCCACTACTACTATACTACTACTACTACTACTACTACTACTACTACTACTACTACCACCACCACCACCAAAGGGAATGGGGAGGCCGGCCTCAGGCTGCTTTCGGCTAGGGAGAGGAGAGGAAAGAGGAAGAAGAAAATGAAGAAAGAGAAGGAAAGGAAGAAGAATGAGGAGGAGAGAGAAAATGAAGGCTATATATAGTAAGAGAGAGTCACCAAGCACAAATCTAGAAATTACATGAAAGTAGCTAAAAAATTCATAAATTACACGAAAAACAATTATACAGCTATAACACACATATACCAGATAAAATACAATAATACTAAAATAGTGAGACGGGTCTCACACCCTTATCATGTAGATTGGTCCCTTGGCCTTCATGTTATGCATGTTTACTGAACCATGACACCTTTTTATTCATACTTTACATGTTTATATAGATTTTTTATTTTAATTTCTTTTTCGTATTATGTACTTGCTCCACTCTTGACTAGATAATGTTGACAAACTTAGGTTACTCTTCTATAATCTGTGATGAGATCAATGTGGCAATCATGTTTCTTCCTCTGAAGGCTCATATCTCGAAGTGGTATATTTCCATTTGTATACCTTTAGACTAAGTTAGTTTTGTATAGTTTAACCAATTTGTTCCTAAGGTTAGTGACATTATTTTGGAGGATGATTGATGATATTCATGTGAGTAGCTTTTAGGCCGATTGTTTGTACTTTTTCTCGTTTATTAGTTCTTTGGATGCTATAGTATGATGTTGTATGATATTGTAGACTTACTTGACGTATAGACATCATACTACCATCGATATCACGACGTAGGCTGAATGTACTCCCAAAAATAGGAGCAAAAAATTGCAACAAATGCATGACACCAATTTTTTAATGTGATTTTTATGACTTAAAATTTTATAAATACTATATTAGATGAAATTAATAATTCAAACCGGATGAAACTGTGGCACGCACCATAAATTGCCATGTATTATTGATTTATATTTCTATATAACTTATCCTTTCACTTGGGTAGAGAAATTTGCTAATTAATATCATATCCTACAAATAGTAAACACTTAAGGTTTTTTTTTTTCAAACGGAAAGAATAAAACATGAAGAATTTTTAATGTTTTCTCCAACTCTTATTGTACCACATAAATGGGAGATGAGAAATAATGAATTACTAGGGACAAATAATTAAGTTTCCTTATATATATATATATATATTTTATATTTTCAAAACTTTAGGAGGAACAATTGTTCAATTTTGCCAACACCTTGTTTGAGAGAATATCCCTAATATGCAAAGAATGAAAATAGAATAACTAAAAAATAAAGAGATTGAATTAAAATTCAAGACGCGTTACAAAACGCTGTCTTTGGAATATATTTTGTCTTCTCTAATTGGTGTTATCGGGATGATGATGATCTAATCATGCGATATAACGAATTTTGATTTGCTTCACCGTGCACATGGTGTCAAATTCAATGTCAATCAACAAGTCTTGTCTGACGATTTTATGAGTTTTTGGTTTCCGAATGGAATTTAACGAATAAAAATTAAAACTAAGTGTGAAAATATCTTTTTACCCTTGGCCCAGTCCAGGAGTAAAAGCCAAATGGGATTAGGTGAGACTTCAAAAATGCAGATTGATTCATGCATTGGTTGCATGGGTTTTAGACCACAGCCCTAA
This sequence comes from Iris macrosiphon, assembly GCA_036927795.1. Taxonomy (NCBI): domain Eukaryota; kingdom Viridiplantae; phylum Streptophyta; class Magnoliopsida; order Asparagales; family Iridaceae; genus Iris; species Iris macrosiphon. Next base: position 44,558,708 of record JAYESA010000019.1, on the reverse strand, counting down.
ACTTCCTTACATTCTTAAGAAAAGGAAGTAATATAAACAAATGAGAGTTGCTCCTCTATCTGATGTGAGACTAAAAATTCTTTCTCATTGAATTACATGAGCAACAAGTTATTGCTTACAAAAACAACAACGCCTACCTCTGCCCATTAAGAAGTATATGGAATAAAAGTTCTTGTATTATGTTATGAAAAATAATAATAAAGATAAAAACAAAGATAGAAATTTTGGTACATAGAAAAGAAAGTAATATAAATTAGGGTAGGAAAAAAAAGAAGAAGTTCTACAAAATTGGGGGAAGGGAATAATTCCCTCCCTACAGTTTGACAGAAATAGGATGGGTTCGGGTTTGGTTTAATTTGAATTTTTTGTTTGTTTAGTTTTGATGGTTGGTTTTTTTTTTTTTTAATGATTAAGCATAAAGTTTGTATAAGCAACTCACGTTTCCTCTAAACCGCATTTTCATTCCCATACAATCACATTGATTCTGTTTCCATCCTATTAACAATTCAAAAACATTTCTTATTAATATCACAATTTCAAAATTTTTTTTTCCAACGAATAATTTCCCACTTAATGATCACAAGAAATTATTCCAAACTTTTGCTTGAGTAATTTAGGTATTTAAATAAATGAAAAATGATTCAAATGTCTATCTGCAATCAAGGGTATTAGTAAATGTATATCTACGGGTTTACATGACAAGTAATGGGCTAGTTGTCTTGAGGGAATTAAATGTAGAGAATTAAAAATTATAAGTGAGTAATATGAAATATGTTGGTGTATAACAAAAGGCTTCAATTCTTTCTCTTGATAGGCTAGTTGGTTTTGTACGTGGAAAATGAAGAGGTTGTGAAAAGATGGTAACTGTTATTGTGGTTTAGAAAGGAAAGTTTGGAAGAATTCTCACCATTAAGCGAGAAAATTATTCGAATGGAAAAAAAAATGGAATGGTGGTGTTAATATGGAAGATTTTTGAATTGTTACTGTAAGATGGAAAGAGAATGAGTGTAATTTTATGGTGATGAGAATCAGGTCTGTCCGGAGGTTTGAGTTGTCCTAGCTGGAGTTAAATTAGTTATTTTTTACTTTTGATTCCAAAAAATAAAATAAAAATGATGACGAATGAGGATGATAGCGACATCGAAGTCTACGGTTCTGACGACGTCGTGGAGCTCGGATTTCGAGTTTCTTCTTTTGAGCTACTCGAGTTCGAACTCAAAATATGAGCTTAGTAGATTGCTAGTTCAACTGACAAAAATGAGTTGGGGTGGACCGCGAAAGCTTTGTTGACGGAGAGGTGGGAACTTGGGAGTCGGGAGGGGAGGGTTGCTCAAACTGGATGGCTTGTCCGACTTACCTCAGGGCCGGCCCTGATGAGAATACGAGTTAGAGGAAAGGTGAGTTCCCTATGCAAATTTAATATTTACGCGCTAAAACAAAAACAAAAACTAACCAACTAACAAAAAAAAAAAAAAAAAAACCAAATTCATCCTATTTCCGCGACGAAAATTATCTCCTTCCCCAATTTTGAAAACTTTTTTCTTCCCAAATTCCTATTACTTTCTTTCACTGTACCAAATTTTCTGAAACAAAAATGACTTTGAGGCGGATCTGTATTTCGATAGTTTCTTTAGAAAATTATTTGTCCCCACTTGAAAAAAGTTTTTTATCGGGTTCAGACGTTTACTTCCACAATGATGCAACAAAATCTTAAACAATAGATGCATGCACCAAATTTGATTTTTTTTTTGTTGAGTAGTAGTAATTTGTGTTATGCATGTGATTGTATGTATGTTCGAGGCTTGAGTATACTAGATATTTATAGAAATTCTTATTTCTTTTCGTTCGTTCAATCTAACGAATCTAAAGATTTATTCGTTTAACCTAATGGATTTGAAGATTTGTTCAAACCCAGTAAATCTGAATATTTATTCAAACTCAATAAATTTTAAAGATTCGCTCAAATCCAATGAATATCTGTACTATAAAGTGTATCTTCGTACAACCAAACTTAAATCCTCAACAATATTAGAACCCGATATACCTCTATCTCTACTCTTATAATGAGGCTTCAAAACGTCTCAAATATCATGTAAAAAAAATTGTTGAAAAAAAATTAATTTGTTATAAACAGCGTCATGAAGAATCTAACTTGGCCAACCAAGAAAAATATCTCCAACCTTAACCACATGAGGCAGAAGAGGTATTTGATTATAGTTATATAATATTATGTAGTTAAACAATTAGTTAAAATTTATTTAATTTTTAATTATGTGAGGATATACTTACAGCTTAGGCTGGTAGCCTTTTTCAAAACTTTTTTTTATAAAAAATAAAAATATAACCATAATAAATTAAAATTAAAATATTAAAATTATTTTATAATAATATTAGAAAATTTTATTTGTTGCGGGTGCATTTACTAGTAGTAATATGCTTATATAAGAATCATATTTTAATTAGAGATCCAGTACATAGTATTAGAAACTTAGAATCCACACATTCACTCCTCACATAGGTCTTATTTTGGAATGTCATAGATTTTCTTGATTCGCCAAACTGTATTTATAGGCCACCACCACCAGCCGGAGCCTCTCAATTACCACCTACCAATCAATCTCTATGAAGACATCATTGCTGATCTTCCTTTGCTCCGTCCTCGCGGTCGCCGCGGCTGACATAGTTGAGGACACCTGCAAGAAATGTTCAGCTGGCAACCCCCCCGGCGCAAACTACACCTCGTGCGTCAACTCCTTCTATTCGGTCCCGGAGAGCCGCAGCGCGGACCTCCGGGGCCTCGGCGTGATCGCGGCCAATCTGGCCGACACGAAGGCGAAGCTGGTGGTGGCGGAGATCAAGAAGCTCGAGTCTAGCTCGAAGGACCCCAACTTCAAGCAGCCCCTGGACACCTGCCTCGAGCTCTACTCGGACTCCCTCTCGGACCTCGAGGACGCGGCGACAGCCTTTAGGGACGGACGCTACAGCGACGCCAATATCAAGGTCAGCGCGGCGGTGGACGTGCCCGGGCTATGCGACGACGGATTCAGCGAGGGAGGGATCGAATCGCCACTGAAGACGGACAACCATGGCTTCCTCGAACGCGCCAGCGTTGCCCTAGGCGTCTCGGCTATCTTACTCGGAAAGGTTTAAGTGAAATGTAACTATTGTTGTGGGTTGTGACTTACAAGCAGTAATAAAAATAAATGTAGAATAGATTCAGATTTTTGGTCCATTTTTAGTTTTTTTTCCTAGTTTTTCCGATCATTTTTTCCATTTTTGAATTGTTGTGGGTTGTGACCAAAAGCGCGCCTCCCTCTTTTTTTTTTCCTTCTCCAACGAGAGAGGGATTGAATCGTCGCTGAAGAAGGGCAACAATGACTTCCTCGAGCACGCCTTCGTTGTCGTAGTTGTATCTGCTTGAGGTCCAAAAAGAGTTAGAACCAAAAACTATAACTAGAGTGGACTATTATAAATTTAAGTGAGTTAGAAATAGATTAACCTATATAAAAAAAATCAACAAAAAAAGGACATTAGAAAAAGAAAAGTAAAATTTTTTAGACCTCACGCAGTCAGAAGCGCCGACTCCCGCTGACTCCCCCTCTCCTCTCCGCTTCGTGCCTCCCATCGCCAGAAGCGCAGACTCCCGTTGCCCCCCCCCCGAGCACCCACCATTGCTGCCCCTCCCCCCCCCCTCCCCGCCTCGTGCCTCCTGCCGCCTGAAGGGCCGACTCCCGTTGCCCCCCTCTCAGCCTCGCGCGTCATCCTCCTGCGAGTAGCTGAAGCAGCATTGGTACAGTAGCGGCAACAACAGCCGCGGAGGCGCGCGACAGGTGGACACGACAGAGCAGAGGTGGACGCGGCGAAGGAGGGGGGAGCGTGCAGGGGATGCGCTGCAGGGGGACGAGGCGGAGGAGGGGGGAGCACGTGGAGGAAGGCGTGACAGAGGAGTGGGAGAGCGGGCTGGGGGCACGCGACGCGGAGCGGGTCCAGGTGGCCGTTGTTCTCTTAACTTGTCAGACTGGTTAGGTGCAGGATCGCGCAAGCGGAGGGGCGCACAGAGGGAGACGTGGTGGAGGAGAAGAAGTGGAGGGGGACGTTGTGGAGGAGGGGGGAGCAGGGGGGGACGCGGTGGAGAAGGGTGTTGGCGGGTAGTGGGTGTGCGGCGGGGGAGAGAACAGGCAGTGGCAAAGAGGGAGACGAGCTTTTGGTCTTAAATGTATGGTCAAAGGTGTTGGTCGTTGTAAACCCCCAGATTTTACAAGAATTTTAATTTGGGATTTTTCGCAATTTTCTGGAATTTTATGGAGATTTTCTGTAATTAAAATCAGGATTTCTAAATTATTAAATGATTTTTATTTGTTAATAAATAATATTAAAATATTATAAAATAATATTTTTGGGTGTAAAATGGAAAACTGGACTTAGGGTAATTTTTCTGGAATTTATTGGACCCCGGACCCATTTTTAAATACCTAAAAACTATTTAATTAATTAATTAATTTATTATTATTATTTTTATTATTTTTATTATTATTATTATTAATTCTATTATTAATCCGGCCCGGCCCAGCCCATTGGGCCGAGCCCAGCCCGCCAACGCTAGCGGGTCGGGTCGGATCCACCGCCGCCCGACCCGACCCGAACCCAAACCCTTCCCTGACCCAGTCCCCGCCCCGCGCCTCCGCCGGACCCGCGGCCGATCTCCGTGCTGCCGCGGCCACGCGCCTCCGCCTCCGCCGTCGACCCCCCCATGTCACCGCCTCAGCCGGCGCCTCCCCCGCTCCTCTTCCCCCATTTAAACCCTCACCGCCTCCGACTCCAGCCACCTCGCTCCTCCGCCCTAGCGGGGCCGCCGTGCCCCGCCGACGGCAGCCACGGCCCTCCCCCTTCTCCCCTGGCCATCTCCTCCCCTCCGGAGACGTCGCCGCCGGCCAGCAGCCGAAGCAACAGCAGCAGCGGGCCAGAGCCCGGCCAGCCTCGGCCAGCCTCGGCCAGCCTCGGCCCGCCGTCCCCGGCGCCTGCCGCTCGCCGCCGACCAGCCTGCCGCCGTGCAGCCCTGCCCCGGCCCGCCTCACCGTCCTCCGGCGCCGCCCCGTCAGCAAACCCTAGCCCTAATTCTCCCTGTGTCGGACACGGGACACAGGACACAGTGTCCTGTGTCGTGTCGGACACGGTGACGCCCGGTTATCTGGCCCTGTTCAGGTACGTGTAACTTTCGCCTCGTAGCTCCGTTTTTATTTCCGCAAATTGCGTTGGGAAGCCTGTATGACCCTCTCGGTGTCCGGACAAACCGCTCGGGGCATCGCGTCCTGTGGTGATCGCACACCGCGATCCAAAAACAGGAAAAACCAGACCCTGTTTCACCCCGGAACTGAGTGCGTCCCGCCAAACGGGATGACTTGGTCGCGTGTGGTCTTCACAGATACGTGCGCATCGTCGATACGGACGTGTGAGATTTCGTGAAAGCTGATTCGGGTGTGCGTGCACACCGAAATCAACGCGTATCCGCGGACATCGCCCCGTATCTGCCTTTTCTGTATTTTGCCCTAACTTCTTGTACACTCGTCGGATCGAGACGAAACTTGCGCCATCGGACTCGTAGTGATACGCTGGTCTTGTGGGTCAAGTTTGGTTCGATTCTGAGAACGTTGACAAAATCGCGTGTCGTGGGCCCCATAGGCCCCGCTCGACGGGCGATTTTGTGTTCGGCTCATCGGAATCCAAATCTGAAAGTTCCGTTGGGTTCGTATCAGCGTTCCTGACCTGTTGACACTAAGTTTGGTGAATTTGGAGACCTTTGACCCGGACACGTTTTTCGGTGCAAAGTGGGCCCACCGGCGGACCCCGTTTTGACCCGAAACTGTCGTTTTTGTCCTTGTCTCCAAATTGGACCCAAGGACAGGCGTTTCTAGCTATTTGACATCTTCTGAGCGTGATGGTAATATTTATTTCAGCATTTGGACTCATCTCTGGATATTTCCCCGAAGAACTATTAATCGGATCCAAACAACAGGCAAGTACCTGGACTTCAAGTTTAATCTTTATATTGTGATAGTTAATTTCCTGCTCTACTAGTACCCTTGATGATTACACGTAGTGTTAGAATACTGAATTTTATTTCTTGGATACTGTATTTCATGTCTTGCTTTTCATGTCGGGTGGGAGAATACTAGAAGGCATGTAGTTTACCTTTCCCCCTATCATGTTTAATAGCTGTTGGTACGCGACTGTACCCTCAGCCGGATCTCGATTGTTCATGTTTAATAGCCATCTATGACGGCCGGATTAGCCTTATAAACCCCTACATGCCAACATGTATTCTAAAATAAACACAAGTTCACACAGATAGCTTCTGGTCTCATTATAGTTCTTGCTGACTGTTGTAGTTTCATTTCCTGTCTCATTTATTTCCTGCTTTCTCATATTCCTGTTTATAACATTAACTCAGAGATATTGATGTTCTTCTATGCAACTTTCTCAACATGATACTCAAGTTAATTGTCATGAATATTTAGTTTAAATCTTGATGTGCATTGTGTACTTTGCTCCTTTCCTGACTGGATCCGTTGTTTTAGGCGATGATGAGGACTTGCCCCTACCTTTTATGCCCACTATGAGTTAGCAGGTGACCCATATGAGGAGCCAGTTCCCACCCAGGAGGCTACTTCTGCAGAGTAGTTAGCAGTAGCTGCTTATTTATTTCCTTTCAGCATATACTCGGGTTTGTCCCCGATCTATCTCCTGACTTTGTATTAACTATGGATCTGTATATCATTTTGTTCTATGAAATCTTGGTATTCCTATTTTCCTGTCATTTTCCTTGTCTATTTATTTTACTGTGGATGAGATAGATTATATATTACCTGTGATAATGACCTAGACAGCGTACTACCGCCGACACTGCGGCGTAGGCTGGACGTACCACGCACTCGTGCCCGAATTTTCGGGTGCGGGTCGTGACACATTTTTGTGGTGGCCCATGCAGGTCTACGACTAAATTATTCGGTTTCAACTTCGGGATCGAACAGGCCTGCAATAAAGATTGAGGATTTTAGGAAAAGCTCATCCACTTGATTGAATCGTTCTTGATATCCATATCGACTTCGAATTATTTTATTGACTTGCATCCTGCCTTGATTCCTGTGCGCCTCTTATCGTTTATTTTGGATGCAGAGTAAAGGATCTATCAGCAAGCGACGGGGTTCCTACAAGATCACCACGAGATGCTCTACCAGCATGACCGTGGACAACGCGCAGACTCTTGGAGCAGCTAATGCGCGTAAGTGATTGTAGCTGCCGTTTCTAGTTTAGCTCGTGCCTATTGGTTCGTGACCCCAGCCCCAACCTAGTAATTTTGAACTTGCTAATAACCTGGTATGCTTTTATATTTGATAACTATGGATATTTAGAGTCTTTTGTTATTGTGCTTATTGTAGGTTGCTTTGTGAACTTAAATAACTTGTATCTTCTTTCATCACCATCTAGCGCACTTCATTTTGCTGTGCTAGACTTATGCTGCTATTTTATAGCCTAGTTTTGCAAGCTTACCCTTTTATCAAGCTTGTTCATGACATATGTATTAGTGGGTCGACACACTAATACAATTGTCTACTCAGAATCAATGTATTACGGTCTGATCAACCTTAGTGCATTTGGTTCGCCCTTCGCACTACTTTGCGTGGATTGAGATATACAGTTGACTAGTATACCTGCCCTAGACATGTCTAAGCATATCACGTAGGTTACATAACTGTATTAATACGAGCATGTGAATAGGAATTACCGAGATATGATTCAATCCACAATCGCTTGACAATTCCCACCTGAATACTTTAAAACGCCTTGACCCCGATATTTCTTTTCTATCACCCCACCCTTGAACTCTTTAATTATTGATCTTCGTTTTCCCTTATTTCGGAAAGACGAAATCTTGTGCCTGGTATAAGTTAGTACATAGATAGTACTAGATATGCCACATAGGCCGATCACATACTTGAGGATTAAACTTTCGTAATTGAGGACATATTATATGTGATATGATCGGCGTTGAAAATTCGAGGATTGAATGACATAGGTAAACATATTAAGAATATTTTTCTTACGGTATATAGTCTTTTGTGATGAATGGGTAAACTCTAAGTTGGGTAGCAATGCATTTGTCAACTCGAGAGGAATGTCTTTTGGATTGTGACCGAGTAAGGTTAGATTGGAAGAAGCAAGCCATTATAATTTTGAAAATTTAGAGGAGTGACTAAAATGATTAATGAATTGATATCAAGGACCCAATAAGTTGTATCTTGGATACATGATTTAAATTTTTAATAATGAAAGTAAAATCATCAATTTTGAATTTAGAGGATAGAATTATAGAATTTCAGACTTGAATATCGGTGAACTACATTTAAATTATTTTTCAATTTGATGATTTGATCTAAGAATTAAAATTTGAAGGTTGGACTACCTAGTTAGAATATTGAGGATGTGAATGGAATTTAAAAGTTTGGAGCATACAAATGGGAATTCTGTTGGACTCGAATCACTTCTAGAGGAATTATGATAGTTAGAATAGTAAGACAAGGTCATAATCATGTGCAATCCTTGAAGATGTTATAAGGACTTACTCTAAAATCTGCCTGTAGGAAATTTAAGGAAGTAAGAAGTAATAACTCTAGGTTGAATCTTGATTGGAACAATAGACAATCTTAACCATGAAATGATTGCAGTGGATATGATAGGGATTCTAATTATCGCAAGAAAATTGCGATTGATGTACATGAAGGATTAATAGAGTATGGCTTAATTTTAAATTTCGAGGACGAATTTTTTTATAAGTTGGGTAGATTGTAAACCCCCAGATTTTGCAAGAATTTTAATTTGGGATTTTTCGCAATTTTCTGAAATTTTCTGGGGATTTTCTGTAATTAAAATCAGGGTTTCTAAATTATTAAATAATTTTTATTTGTTAATAAATAATATTAAAATATTATGAAAATAATATTTTTGGGTGTAAAATGGAAAACTGGACTTAGGGTAATTTTTCTGGAATTTATTGGACCCCGGACCCATTTTTAAATACCTAAAAACTATTTAATTAATTAATTAATTGATTTATTATTATTATTATTATTATTATTATTATTATTATTATTATTATTATTATTAATTCTATTATTAATCCGGCCCGGCCCAGCCCATTGGGCCGAGCCCAGCCCGCCAACGCTAGCGGATCGGGTCGGATCCACCGCCGCCCGACCCGACCCGAACCCAAACCCTTCCCTGACCCAGTCCCCGCCCCGCGCCTCCGTCGGACCCGTGGCCGATCTCCGCGCTGCCGCGGCCACGCGCCTCCGCCGTCGACCCCCCCACGTCACCGCCTCAGCCGGCGCCTCCCCCGCTCCTCTTCCCCCATTTAAACCCTCACCGCCTCCGACTCCAGCCACCTCGCTCCTCCGCCCTAGCGGCGCCGCCGTGCCCCGCCGACGGCAGCCCCGGCCCTCCCCCTTCTCCCCTGGCCATCCCCTCCCCTCCGGAGACGTCGCCGCCGGCCAGCAGCCGAAGCAACAGCAGCAGCGGGCCAGAGCCCGGCCAGCCTCGGCACGCCGTCCCCGGCGCCTGCCGCTCGCCGCCGACCAGCCTGCCGCCGTGCAGCCCTGCCCCGGCCTGCCTCGCCGTCCTCGGGCGCCGCCCCGTCAGCAAACCCTAGCCCTAATTCTCCCTGTGTCGGACACGGGACACAGGACACAGTGTCCTGTGTCGTGTCGGACACGGTAACGCCCGGTTATCTGGCCCTGTTCAGGTACGTGTAACTTTCGCCTCGTAGCTCCATTTTTATTTCCGCAAATTGCGTTGGGAAGCCTGTATGACCCTCTCGGTGTCCGGACAAACCGCTCGGGGCATCGCGTCCTGTGGTGATCGCACACCGCGATCCAAAAACAGGAAAAACCAGACCCTATTTCACCCCGGAACTGAGTGCGTCCCGCAAAACGGGACGACTTGGTCGCGTGCGGTCTTCACAGATACGTGCACATCGTCGATACGGACGTGTGAGATTTCGTGGAAGCTGATTCGGGTGTGCGTGCACACCGGAATCAATGCGTATCCGCGGACATCGTCCCGTATCTGCCTTTTCTGCATTTCGCCCTAACTTCTTGTACACTCGTCGGATCGAGACGAAACTTACGCCATCGGACTCGTAGCGATACACTGGTCCTGTGGGTCAAGTTTGGTTCGATTCTGAGAACGTTGACGAAATCGCGTGTAGTGGGCCCCACAGGCCCCGCTCGACGGACGATTTTGTGTTCGGCTCATCGAAATCCAAATCTGGAAGTTCCGTTGGGTTCGTATCAGCGTTCCTGACCTGTTGACACTAAGTTTGGTGAATTTGGAGACCTTTGACCCAGACACGTTTTTCGGTGCAAAGCGGGCCCACCGGCGGACCCCGTTTTGACCCGAAACTGCCGTTTTTGTCCTTGTCTCCAAATTGGATCCAAGGACAGGCATTTCTAGCTATTTGACATCTTCTGAGCGTGATGGTAATGTTTATTTCAGCATTTGGACTCATCTCTGGATATTTCTCCGAAGAACTATTAATCGGATCCAAACAACAAGCAAGTACCTGCACTTGAAGTTTAATCTTTATATTGTGATAGTTAATTCTCTGCTCTACTAGTACCCTTGATGATTACACGTAGTGTTAGAATACTGAATTTTATGTCTTGGATACTGTATTTCATGTCTTGCTTTTCATGTCGGGTGGGAGAATACTAGAAGGCATGTAGTTTACCTTTCCCCCTATCATGTTTAATAGCTGTTGGTACGCGACTGTACCCTCAGCCGGATCTCGATTGTTCATGTTTAATAGCCGTCTATGACGGCCGGATTAGCCTTATAAACCCCTACATGCCAACTATGTATTCTAAAATAAACACAAGTTCACACAGATAGCTTCTGGTCTCGTTATAGTTCTTGCTGACTGTTGTAGTTTCATTTCCTGTCTCATTTATTTTCTGCTTTCTCATATTCCTGTTTATAACATTAACTCAGAGATATTGATGTTCTTCTATGCAACTTTCTCAACATGATACTCAAGTTAATTGTCATGAATATTTAGTTTAAATCTTGATGTGCATTGTGTACTTTGCTCCTTTCCTGACTGGATCCGTTGTTTTAGGCGATGATGAGGACTTGTCCCTACCTTTTATGCCCACTATGAGTTAGCAGGTGACCCATATGAGGAGCCAGTTCCCACCCAGGAGGCTACTTCTGCAGAGTAGTTAGCAGTAGCTGCTTATTTATTTCCTTTCAGCATATACTCGGGTTTGTCCCCGATCTATCTCCTGGCTTTGTATTAACTATGGATCTGTATATCATTTTGTTCTATGAAATCTTGGTATTCCTATTTTCCTGTCATTTTTCTTGTCTATTTATTTTACTGTGGATGAAATAGATTATATATTACCTGTGATAATGACCTAGACAGCGTACTACCGCCGACACTGCGGCGTAGGCTGGACGTACCCACGCACTCGTGCCCGAATTTCCGGGTGCGGGTCGTGACAGTTTCTGTCAAAAGTGGAGTGCGACATTGGTAATTGGGTGTAATGCACCTTAAAATATCTCTACTATTATAATGTGGCATGGAAACGGCTCAAAAATGAGCCGTCCAAGTCTTATGTATATATATCATCAACTATTTTATTAAAAATAAATTACGGTAAAAAAACTCTCTTCTCTCTTCTACATAAATATATATATTTAAAACTAAATTTAAAACTGTTTAAAAACTAAATTTAAAAGTTAATTAAAAAATATCACAAATATTTAAATTATTTAATAAATCTTAATTTAAATATATTTAAATATTTGAAATATTTTTCAAAAATATCATAAAAATATTTATATTACGTGCAACCCACGTGAATATACTTGTGGTAAATAAAGTGGGATGTAACTCAAATTTTCTCAATTTTTTATTTGGGGCAGGCTCAACAATGCTTGGATCTGCATAGTGTCCAAATTTGTAATAAAAAAAAACATTTTACGTTAACTATTCCTATGTTTCATATTTATTACAGTAACTAATCTTATTTCGAAACTAATTAGATGGACCACCTCTATATTTTATATTTGCTATAGAGAGTTATAACACTAATCACTCATATATATATATATATTTTTATGAAGGAGAGGGGTAGTCTGTGTAATTAGTTTCAAAATAGGGATAGTATCTGTAATAGCTATAAAATATAAGGAGGTATATTGTATTTATTTCTAAAAAATAAATGTAGAATGAGTTGAATTTGTATGAGAATAGTAAAAAAAAATTCTTAAGATCTAAATGATATATATATATATATATATATATATATATATATATATATATATATATATATATATATATATATAACACACAAAAACTTATAACTAAATCTCACTGTAGAACTTTTATGTTCCAAAATGCACTTCTCTCTATATTAAATTATGTTTAAATTAATTAGGAATAAACATGTAAATTATACATCTTCCACTAACGTAATTTATAACTACTAATAATTACACACTTCCACCTAGAATAAATGTTTACCATCTCAAAAATAAATTTACTTCAAAATATTTTTATTATTTTAAAATAGATTTGTCATACAAGTATATATTTTAAAAGGGAGCAAGAAAATACACACAAAAGATACGTGCAACACACGTGCGCAACTTCTAGTCTCCTCTATATAATGCCAAAACTAGGCTTCACCGTGAAAAAATTTCGTTCCAAAAATACCCTTTAACGTATTTAGTAATTAAAAATAATACCTACAATAAATTCTACTGACAACCATTTAAGAGATGCAATAATGACAACCATTTACGGAAATCAAAGGGTTCATGTTACTTGCTAAGTCTTTTAAATTGTTACCAAAGAATTCGAAGGGTTGAACCATTAACCTATATAATTAAAAGCAGTAAAAATAAACTAACTCATCAACATAATTCACTCCAATATACGTGCAAAGCACGTGCATATATACTAGTATATATAATGTCAATGTAGGTTTTACTGTGAAATTTTCTTCTTCTAGAAATACCCTTGCGTAAGATTTAATAATAAAAATGATCAACCAAATTAAAAGGGACGGTTAGGTAATTTAAAAGGGATGGCTAGATATGAATACAGAAAGAGGACGGCACAAAGGAGGCTCGAGGGCTTGATAAGGAAGGTGACATGGGCCCGAAGGAAAAAAAACAACATACTTTAAATGTAATTTAATGACATTTTTATCATTTCCAACAAAAATAGCTAGTTGCAGGCTATCAATACAAAGTTATCACCTTCCAAAATAACATGATTTAAGCTAATTAATTGCAGGCCATCAATACTCTCCAAAACTAAATTACACATTCCAAAAGAACTTGCTTTACGTATTAAGTAGATATTTTTCCTATAATTAATTTCTATGATGACTTATATTCGTTCAATTTTTCAAATGATAAATTTTTTTCTTCTTCTAAGTTGCGGTATGCCTGTCACTTCTTTAAGAAAATGTTACCAATAACTTATTTTCTAAAGACATATCTAATGAAACTTTCAAGTAGTGAAAATATTGTTACATTTTTATTAGAAAGATGATGCATATCTAATCAATCCATTTTTGCGTCATTTTATGCATAGTCATTAAGAACTATATGGAATAAAATCTTGTGTTTTGTTAGGGAAAAAGAAAAAAAAAAGACATGAAACAAAAATAAGTTTGAGACGTATGTGTATGTCAGACACTTCTTTTAAAAGTTATTCTGTCACATTCAGAAAGAGTTTATCGTCGACTTCAAACGTATATTTTTTTTTCCAGGATACAACAACCTTGAGCACAAGATGCATACAATAAATCTAAAATTTTATTCTTGTTGAGTAGTAGTAATTTGTGTTATGTTTGTGATGGTGTATACGATTGAGGATTGGGTATACTCAGTTATTTATAAAAAAATTTATGCCTTTTTATGAATAGACATATCTCTTTCAACATTGGAACAAATATGAAAATGAACGAATCTGAACGACCAGTCACATCCAAAGTTCAATAAATAATAAAACTAATTTGTCAATATTATATTCATCCTCCATGAATTTCTAGGCAATCCAACTTATTCTTCAAATATTCCTTTCATTTTTTTGTCACAACAACTATTTCTATATGTTGGTCCGCACAAACAATAATCTAATTTGAATTCTTACCATATAACCATTCCTCCACATTATTTCTTCGTTATATATAAAAAAACATTCTTTATTCTTCCTACCATTAAGAGCTTCTTACATTCATTCACCATTCAAATTTTAAAGCACACATATAACTAATTCCTCCACTAAATAATCAATCACTCAAATCTTTCCATATTAACCGTATCCTCTTATTTTTATACGTACACCCAACAATTCTAATTGATTTTACCATATTGAATTCACATCGATTTTTATAAATACAAATTATTGCCTTGTACTATTTCAAACACATTCCACAATTCCTCCACATCACATCAATCTACTAAAAGATTCCATTTTTAGACCACCCTTTTATTCTATTTAAATAATTTACATTCTTATGCTATAGGAAACTATTCATTCTTATCTAAACAAATCTTTACAATAGCTACCAACCCTAAAATGCATCCAACAAATTTATTTAAATAAATTTTATTGCACTCCATATCCTTACAATTCGCCAACGCAACATTGCTCCAATAGGAGCGCAACATGTATCTGACCTGGTCGGGGGATGGGAGGGAGGAAGGGGGGAGTTCGAGCCTCGGGGCCATATGGGGAAGTTAAGTGAGGAAAAAAAAATCTGCTTGGTTTGAGGGTAGGAGTTTGGAAAGAGGAGCCATAGAAAGTTAAGTAAGAGTTTATTTAGCATTTTATATCTATTTTTTTTAACCCTCTAAATCGGAGTGTTAACGAGAAAAAACGAGATGTTTTGTTTAAAAAGACATACGCATCCTTATTTGTTCTATAAACTATCACAACATTTTTTATTTTTTTTTGTGCTTTCTCAAGCTGCTGTTCTTTAGCTTTTTTTGTCCAAGTACATCATGTCTCTTCTCGCTTTCTCATACATTCTGCTTATTTTCTTTATATAGATATCATATTTGTAGCTATTATTTTTTGTACAGATATTTTAATAAGTTTTAATTAAAAATTCAATCTAATTAATCTAATTTTATGTCATATATAATATATATTGGTATTTTGGTTAATATTATATTTTTATTAATATTTTTTTCATTCAAAATCTCTAATCCAAATAAGTGTTATTAAACACACTCCACTTAACTCTTCCTCAAATCCAAACAAAATTATATGTGTTGACTTCACTACCCCTCATTTAACTTTTTTTTCATTTAATCCCATTTAATTTTTTTCTCCTCCATCCAAACAGATCCTAAGATTATATGTGCAGATGATGTGTGAGTATTCAAAACAAAAAAAAATCATTAAAACTCCAAACACTAACAACTCCTTATAATCTCTCCAACTTTCTAGTTTATTCACTCCCCATTCATCTCTACCATTAACAACTCTACATATTAATCTCTCCATCCTTCTCGGGTGACCAACCCCCCTCCCCTCTCTCTCTCTCTCTCTCTCTCTCTCTCTCACACACACACACACACACACACACACACACACACACACACACACGATCTCTCTCCTCATATCTCTCGTAAGCAAAAACTTTGCAACCAATCCCTGCTCTCTCGCCACTCTTTGGACATCCTTCCATTGCACCTTCAATCGAGCAAACCATATTAGGATATAATTGAGTTTATTCTAATACACCCCCTTAAAAGCACATATTGCATTAGTTAAGCAATTCCATTCTCTTAAAACAAAACAAAGTAGGAATTCCTTCCCGTTCTTACTTGTAAATCCCATGGTTAAAGAGGAACGATCAGTAAGATTTGCCATGTAATAGAAACAGTAGTACTCCTCTTTGCAGTATTAAGTATCGGTTTAATAAGCAAGAAAATGAAGAAAGAGAATAATATAAATTTATTAATTAAAGAAAACTTAAATATTCTTATGATCGTTTCAAACAGGAGTGAACAAAAGTATATGAAGTAATAAGACTAACTAATACTTGAGTAACCAGTAATACTAGTCGCTTACGTGCATATGAGCATTTCACGTACGGTAAAAAAATTATTGATTTAAATTTTTTTTTTATTATAAATATTATTGTTTCTAAGAATTGAACTCAAACAACTAAATAAAATATCTCTTAACTTAACCACTTATATAAGTAAATCATATTAGCTAGTTAATTAATTAGTAGATTTTTTTTAATATTTAATAAAGTATTTATAAACGACTTAGACGATTCAATTTTGAACTATTTCTAAGCCACCTTATATTAGTAGAGATATATATTACTTAATTATCACATAATTAGTTAGCTTATAATTTTAAGTATGGATTTAAAACATATACAAACTTCAAATAGCATTAAAATATTAATCTTATGCATGATGTTGAATAGGCTTCTCCAGCAAGATTTGAGTGTTATTGCAAATAGTGCCCCTTGGACACCATCAGGGCCGGTCCTGAATAATTGAAGGTCATGTACGAATCTCAAAATATGGTCCTAAATTTATTTATTCGTATTTTTTAAAGGTATTATTCTTTATATTTATCAAAATATGTGGATATGTTCTTGATTGTATATTATAACTGAATATATAGATAGTTACTAAACAAAATAACCAGAGCACAAATTATCTATATTCAACCACATTAAATTGTATAATAAAGATGTTTTAGATAGAAGACGTACTGACCGTTAAATTGTATAAATAAAAACTAGGCCTACACATTAATGTTTATTAAATAAAGACAAGGCCTACACATCCAAATTTCTAAATTGTATAAATAAAAAAAATCTGATCATTATTGTAGAAAATAAAACTAATGTTAAATCTTTATTGTAGAAAATAAAATTATCTAATAATTGAGGGATCTTTAGAAGCAAAATAATAATTGAACCGCTTAGCGATGATAGACAGCACAACGGCCAGAGCAAGATCTTTGATAAATCATAGAAGTTTTATATGATTATAAATATGAGTCTTAGAGTCGATAGAGAATATGGATTGAAGAATTGGAGATAATGTGCGTGTCACGTCCCAAAATACGTAGGACTAGAAATACGTAGCATGCCAGCCGTATGTATATGACAACTCTAATATGTTGGAAAATCATAACACATATGTACGTTGTAATATGAATATTAATTCACAAGTGAAACATATATTGTCAACACAAGTCATAGGCATCAATATCTCTTCCACAAGCACAAGTAAAGGAATATCAAAATAGATAACTAAATTTCACAAGTACGAAGTATCAAAGAATAATAGTCGGGTGGAGACAAATCCACTACCCATCAACTATATCAAAAACTAAAATAATAGAGGAGATAAAAACTCCAATATAAGATAAATCTCAAATAAAAGAAACTGCAACTAAGATATCCATCAACAATGAAGTAATCACTGGTACTCAGAAGGTAAGACCTCCTCAAAAGAGAATGAAGCGTCAGGTCCGGGTCCGTACTCTTATGGATAATCCTGCTCGTCTATACCTGAAAAGGGACCAGGTCCTCAGAGGGACGTAACAAGATACATAAAAATATGCAATAAAGTACTAAAAATAAACATCCAAAGGGTCGCCTAACCGTCTATGTGAAATGCACTTTTGAGAACAACTTTCCAACGCATGGGCTATCTGGCTGAAAATAGGATTGGAGTGACTCTCTCGAAAAATCAGTGGCCTACAAAGCGTAACGTCTTTCGATCGTCAGAGGCCGCCTGTAAATAATATAATATAAGGGTCATCTGACCGCGCATCTCCGACGGAGCATACGGGTTACAAAATGAAAGTGTAAATGAGCCCCATACGCTTACTCATTGTTATCTCCTCCCAATTATAATAACGTGTCACATCCATAACATGCAACACCTCTAGTAACTGCTAAGTCTGCTAAACATGATATTTCTATTAGCAGTTATTTCTTATCCGTCGTACGATCTTTACGTATAGGTGGCTAGCCTACTACACAAGTCTGTGTCCTACATGAGGCTCACAACTCGTGTTGTCACGCCCCAGTCCCAAAATGACGAGGGACTGAGCACGTGAGCAATGGCCAGCAGCACGCACCGATGGACAACCCAATTTAATGGATCCATCAGGACATGCTTAAGCTGTAGTCTAGCAGTACTAAGTACAAGTCTCAGGTATTACTAATCTCATCCACAGAACAAACACAGATTAATTGCCAGAATTAATGCAATGGAAATAAATAAGCAATATTAAATAAGGTTATCTCGGGAAACAAATCCGAGAATTATTCTGTTACATTTAAGGAAACATAGACTGAAAATAAAATACTGAAAAGGAAATACGGTGAATATGAAACCGGTGCTCAGGAGAAGTCTTCTGCAACTATCTCGTCCTCGGTTCCGGGTTCTGATCCAAGGAGTGCTCCTGTACCGTACACCTCGGGGTAGTTCTCCTCGGTTATACCTGGGGACATAGTCCATTCCAGGTCCTCAGGGGACATAACAAGGTACAGAAAATACAAGCCAAAACATATGCAGTGCAGCAATAAAATAAACAGCAGGATAAATATGTAAACCAGCTAGTGATATGCAAGTGAGAGTTTTAGTCATACTCAGGCTGAGACTACTACAGGATCAGTGTCGAAGAAACCATAGCAGTATTTTCTCGAAGAGCCAGAACTTGTGCCAAAGCTCTGTATCAGAGACTAGGACACCTCCAGATAACATTATTTACATTATAATCAGCCTTGATATGGTAATACTCTCTCCACCCTATGTAATCTCACGTCACAGTTCCAGAAATATCAGGTACAAGTCACGCAAGATTGAACTAATGCAATGAGTCAGGATAGAATCTAAGCAAGTAAATTGTAATAACATGAAAAATGTAACCTATACGGAATCACCAGGTATATCTCAGGCAATTTCGTCACATGAAGAGTGTCAGGTGTCCTGGGTTGAGCAGTTAAGCAAGTTACTTAGGCATCTACAAGAAATCAAGTAAATACTATAACCAGAAATATCTGAGAATTGGCAAGCTTTACTTGCCCACTGATGTATAACCAAGTCCAGGAAATAGGTAGCAGAGCTGCAAGTTTTGGCAAGGTACACTTGCCTGTGGTTCCGGCTATGTTTGCAGTTCTGACTTCGGCGGAAATTGCAGGCGGTACTCCGGTTGCTGAAACAAATATCACCATCAGATCCAGAAAATATTAATCAGCTAAAAATGCCTGTCCTTGGGTCCAATTTGGAGACAAGGGCAGAAATGGCAGTTTCGGGTCAAAACGGGGTCCACATGCTGGCCCGCTTTGCACCGAAAAATGCGTCAGGGTCAACGGTCTCCAAATTCACCAAACTCAGTGTCCACAGGTCAGAAACGCTGATACGAACCCAACAGAACTTTCAGAATTGAATTCCGATGAGCCGTTCACAAAATCGTCCGTCGAACGGGGCCTATGGGGCCCACGACACGCGATTTCGTCAACGTTCTCAGAATCGAACCAAACTTGACCCACAGGACCAGCGTATCGCTACGAGTCCGATAGCGCAAGTTTTGTCTTGGTCCGACGTGTGTGCACAAAGTTAGGATAAATTCCAGAAAAGTCAGATACGGGACGATGTTCGCAGATACGCGTTATTTTCGGTGTGCACGCACACCCGAATCAGCTTCTGCGAAATCCCACACGTCCGTATCGACAAGGCGCACATATCTGTGAAGACCGCGCGCGACCAAGTCGTCCCGTTTGGCGGGGCGTACTCAGTTCCGGGGTGAAACAGGGTCTGGTTTTTCCTGTTTTTGGATCGCGGTGTGCGATCACCACAGGACGCGATGTCCCGAGCGGTTTATCCGGGCACCGAGAGGGTCACACAGGCTTCGCAACGCAATTTGCGAAATCGAAAACGGAGCTACGAGCAAAAAGTTACACGTACCTGAAGGGGACCCGAAAAAAACCGGGGGCGAATCGTGTCCGACACGTGTCGGATACGCGGGTTCGAGAATTAGGGTTAGGGTTTGGGGATTCCTCGTCGAAATCCGGCGGAGGGCGGCTGCTGGGCGGCTAGGCTCGGGGGCACGCGGCGGAGGGCGGCCTGGCGTGGCTGGGGACGAGTCGGCGGCGGCTCAGGGCGGCCGGAGGCGGCGCTGCTGCGACCGGCTGCTGCTGTTCGCTGCTGCGGCTGCGGGCGGCCGCTGTCGTCGGTGGCCGTCGACGAGGAAGAGGAGGGGGCGGTGCTGGGGGTCTGCACGGCGGTGCAGCGTACGGCGGTGCTGGGGGAGCGGTGGTGGCGAGGTGGTGTCTGGCCGGAGAGGGGCCGACGGGGGGGATTTAAAGGGGAGAGGAGGCTGGGGGGGGCCGAGAGAGGCGGGGCGAGGGGGTGGACGTGGCGGGCGAGGCGGGAGCGCGTGGCCGCGGGTGCGGGGCGGCGCTGCCGGAGGCGGGGGAAGCTGCGGCAGGCGCGGGCGGAGAGGGTCGTGGGGGAGAGAGAGGGGGGCCGGGTTGCGGGCACGGGCTAGCGGGCGGGTCTCGCCGACCCGACCCGACCCGCTAGCAGCGCGGGCTGGGCCGGCCCGATGGGCCGGGCCGGGATGGGTTTTTATTTTAAAAAAATATATAAAATAAATAAATAAATCACTATTAATTAAATAATAAAATAATTTGTTTTAGGTGTTTTAAAAATAGGTCCGGGGCCCAATAAATTCCAAAAAAATTGCCCTAAGTCCAGTTTTTCATTTTACATCCAAAAATATTATTTTCATAATATTTTAATACTGTTTAATATTAATTAAAAATCATTGAAAAATTAAAATCCTATTTTTAAATTACAGAAAATCCCAGAAATTTTCAGAAAAATTGTGAAAAATCCAGTTTTTAAAATTTTGAAAATTCAGGGGGTTTACACGTGTAACAAATGTGTCACGACCAATGAAACATAAGAATGCCTCAATATCATGGGGTGGTCTCTTAAAACTAGGTCAACATGCATAATAATAAGAGAGAAACGACGACGCAACGGTCGTTGCACTGGGGTCTTTCTTGGACGCATAATTTTGATATAGAAAAATAAATAGAAATAAAAAATAAAAAATAAATATGCAGCAAATAAATGTAACTAAATACTGCTATGACAAGCTATACTTGCCTGGCAAGCAAGCTGTGAAAATAGGCATCCAGACGTAAAACACAAAGAACAAGAAGGTAGGGGCTCTGAAGGATCGTCTCTGGATGCTGAAATAAACATCATCAAATCTTCAAAATCAGCAAGATAGTCAGAAAACTCTACCATTTTGCCCAATTTGGATACAAGGGTAAAACGATAATTTTGGATCAAAACAGGGTCCACATGTGGGCCCCTTTGCACCAAAATACGTGCCAGGGGTAAAGGTCTCTAAGTTGGTCAAATTATAGGTTAAGCCAATCCTAAATGACGATACGAACTCAACGGTATATCCAATTTTGGATTCTGGTGAGCCGATCACAAATTCGTCCGTCAAGTCAAACCGTACGACCCTCGAATAGGCGGCTCGGTCAACTATTTCAGAATCGCATGAAATTGGGTCACAGGACTAGCGTAATATCATGCCTCTGCCTTTCGTAGGTAATCGGCCATCCCCGCAAGGCGCGAATTATCGCGCCAGCGCTCCTGCGGGACGATCTTTTCCATCTGGGTGTGATGCCGCACGGGCGCAAGCCGCGCCCGTGCAAGACCATGATCAAACATGCGATAAAATGACTAAGCCACAAAGTCGCACAGATAATCCGTGTGTAGTGGAATAAGAAACGAACATGCGATTGGTAACAAGTTTACTTAGTCGTCAATAGCGAAAGCATTGAATAACACAAGTATATAAGTAAAATAAGCTCTTTATTGACATTGAATAAGTGTTACAAGCGGCGCTAGGCCGAGATTACAAGTCGCTCAAGCCCTCTCTCTCAAAACAGTAAAAGCGTGCCAAGTGGCTATATTTATAGAATGATACATAGGCGATATTCTAATATTATGTCTTGTATATGTGCTTTAACTCCGGACGCAACACTCCAAGGCTCCAAAGTGAACTCCACGCCTTATCACGCACGAAGGATTTTTTTTTGCACCGAATGAGGTTTTCTCGCACCCTGCAAGCAATCTGGTGGGTTATCTGTACATGAATGCATTGGTGGGGAGGCTTATCGTCCGTTCGACAAATCCAAATACGTTATATAGGTTCCGTGCACCATCTATTAAGTTATCTTTCTGTTCTTGCCTTAGGATCACTTTCATGGCATAATAAAAAGCCTATCTCGTATGGCAGTGCACCGCACGATATAAAAGGAACACGACGATACTTACCAACTTACTACTCTTCCTTTCCTGTCCAAGAAAAACTAAGTTAAATCAAGCACGAGCATATATAATGAAATCCAGGGGCAATAACATATGCAAACACAAGTGTAGTGAGCAAGATTCTATCTTAGGAGCACGAGTTACACATATTATAAGGCGTACTACAAAAAATTTTAAGTGCTTAAATACGTACAAGTGTGTTATATTCATATCAGTTCAGGTGATTCAGATTACTCGATGCGATGCAATAACTCGCACGCGAATTACCGCTAAGCGAGGATGACTTATCTATATGAACATGTCGCTGGCATAGCCATAAAGGACGAGTTATAGTCTTGAAGGAGGATGGTATGCAACGAAAGCACAAGAGGCGCTGTAAGCCATCCCGTCCAGCATACGAGACTATCAGCCATCACACGAAAGGCTGTACGAGTTCCATCCGGATCGGATCGGCCTCGGTGCCTCGAAGATCGTCCGTGGAACGAGATCCAAAAATCTCCCTTTTTTCCAAGTTGTCCGCGACATACAAGTCTTGGTCTTCCAGATTCACGAGATGTACGAGATTAACAACATGCTTAAATATTGATTCTTGCTCTGAATGAATATTGCTCCACGAGCCGTGTTTCTTGCTTTACTTGACATGATTCTCATTCAGTGTTCAACTTGACTTGATGCAAATTCCCTAGTTCGGGAACTGCCTTGGCGACCCAACGGTCCCGAATACTTGCAGGTTCATATTGTGCAGAAGGACTATTTGATAGTCTTCTGGCTAACTAGATGCATGTACGATACGGATAGTGTTACTTGATTATGGCATAAATTATGTCACAAGCATTGAAATGAGACAACGAGTACAAACTACAAGTAAGCAGGCAAGTATGCATTTATATGAAACATAAGCATTTTCGTTGGCACGGTCTATGGGGTAGAGCTAGGAGTAAAACTGTAAAGGGACATACTGAGTGACATAATCTAGGGACGTGCAGTATAAACAAGTGAACAGTGTACTACGGAGAGTATATAACGATCTACTCAAGGCATAGCGGGGTCTACTTGCACAAGAAAAAGGTAGCATGTGAGGGTCCATTTATAAGCCAAATTTTATTTCCATGTTCTAAAACAAGCAATACAAGTTGTGATTATTCCCTTAGCTAGGTGCGTTGTATTCTTTATTAGCAGGCATGGAGTGATTCACCTAGGGACTAGTGTACTTGTGTCTGCAAATGAAGGCCCAGACCGTGCTCTAGGGAGTATAGTGTACTTATATGTACACGCTCCGCGTAGTTAAAAAATAGTTCTTTATTGAGAAAATAAGGTATCTCTTCTGGAGATATTACTTCGTCAAGGGAAGGAATGTTGACATTGGCGGATATATATTCCTCCAGCTCATCCTTCTCCTCGGCTATCCCCAGCGTAAGCGAAGGCTTTGGTGGTTTTCTACATAATTTTACTACCAAAGGTCCGAAAGTTGCAGCCGCGGTTGGGTCTTCCTTTGGTGGTCGACTCGTCCTGTGAAGGCGAACGACCATAGTTTTGGAAGGTGTAGATAGAGAAAAATCTTCTTTTGGTGGTCGATTCGGCCGGCGAAGGCAGACGACTATTGGTTCTGGCGACGCCGAAGGTACCGGAGATTCAGGCGCTTTTCCGTGCGATTTGACGATGAGAGGTACGACCGCATCGGGAGTGCGAGCCTTGAGGCAGATTCTCATAGGCTCCTCGGGTGCTATTATAGCCTCGACTTTATCGTCGGCCTCGTTGCCACCTTCATCTTGGCGGACTTTCTTATAGAGGATCGAGTGAGAGTAGTAAATCTTGATACCCTTAAACGGATCGATGTCAGTGAACTCCATTTTGACAAAATCATATTCGTCTACATATTTTAGGAACTGGTGGAGGGTGGATGGCATGATCCTGTGTTCATGTATCCACGGACGCCCTAACAAGATATTATAGGACATATCTACGTCTATGACATAGCAGGTGAATTCTGTTTTTAAGTCACCGATATGACATTTTAGGCAAAATTTACCCAGAGGGTAGCTCCTCCCTGTCACGCCCTAATATCGGAATAAGGAGACGGACATGGCCAGCTATTCCCGTACAAGGTACTATACGCCGTACGACGATCACGGCTGTATAAGACAAGGTGATGCATGCTACAATCAAGTCTTCAATGGTCAAGAACTTCTATGTCTCAATCATTTAAACAAGAAACAATAAGCATATATGATAAGCAATAAGGCATTCCAAATGCTTTCTCAAAATATTTTGGAGTCCAACTGTACAAAATAAGAAACTGGAAGAGTAACAAAAGTATATTACAGTGATCAGCTGCAGTCTGATCTAATACAACCATATAAGGAAAACTAAAGTCCAGACGAGCCGGCTAACAGGTGCCGGTGGCTAAATGCCAAAAAAAGTAAATGTGCAATACAAGCAGGGAAGAAAAAAACTCACTCGCTATTTCCTGCGACTATAGTCCTAGTGCGGGCCATGAGTTTGGGGAAGGTATGCTGGATTCTCAGGATCTGGTTCAAAACCTGGCCATAAAAAACCAGTGGAGTTAGACCCTAAATAGCAAGTATCCCAAAGGAAGCACGAAATGGAGAAACAAAAATCCAAGGAAAACATATAATAATACATAGGTTCAGTGTCGTAACTTAGGTCCATGGTATATCCTAGCGCAAAGGGTCAACCTTACAACCAAATAAGAACAAGGGTTAAACCCTCATACTAAGATAGTCTACTTCCCTAAGCTACTAGCTGAAATATTACAATCATAACCAAATCCATTTCTTCCTATATCGGCCAATCATTTGTACGGTTTGCTATTTTTGTGGAGTCTGAGGTTATCTTAGAAATAATGCATAATAAGTTTACTTAGATCATGCCAGTACCGAATATGAGCCAACCGAACCAATATAATAAAATAGACACTTGCAGGATGCACCAGTCCCCTTTAGGGCCATTGCGCTAAAAATATGGTATTAGCGGTTTTAGTGTTCCTATAATGAAACAGTGGCTCGGCATAATAATAATAATAGTCAGATACTGCACTCCACTAAGAAAGATATATACAGTATATGTAGTGGCCAACCCATAGCGTACTAGAATGGATCTATGTGGGAATGTTCGTTGGCATAATCTCGGAATAACGTTCCCTCCAAATGTTACTACCACTTTTAGTTACTTAATTAGCCTTATGTTATGCTTGAAATCTCAAGATGTGGTTACAAGAGAATTTTTCTTATGATGTTGTACAATGTACGAGCATGCTAGATACGAATCCATGTAAGTCAAATCTGGATTCACCCGGGCACGTATGCAACATTCATACAATCAATATCCTAGCCACGCTTTGGTAGTTTGACTCGCTTATTATGCCCGTCCTGGGGAAATAATGTATATTTATAATATCACGCATTCAAAAATTTGGAGGCATTCTCGATGCACAACCTAAATATAATCACTTAACATGCGACATGATGTGTCGTCCCTCGGCGCACATTAAATCATGAATAATAATCACGCAATAGTGGTATCTCCACGGATACAATATTCGATTCTAATTACCAATTATACATTGGGTCACAAGAATCAAGAAGATATTCAGTCAAAACAAGCAAGATCGCATGGGTCTCTAGGCCGCATGGAAAAATTAGGCCGTATGACAATCCTGGCCGCATGAAAAGTCAGGCCGTATGGACCACTTGGTCCCATGCTCAAGTTTAAGGTCTAATCCTTGGAACAAGTATTGAAGTGACAGTCAAATAAATAAAGTGTCAGTGATGTGACATAAAGTGACTAATGTGACTGAGGTGACAAGCCATAAAGTGTGTCAGGAAGAAAAGACAAAACTATAGAAGTAAGTGCCACGGTGCAGAGCCATGCGTCCAATAAAATAGTGGTCGCATGCTCTCCAGGCCGCATGAGTGTCAGTGCCTGTCACGCCCCAGTCCCAAAATGTCGAGGGACTGGATGCGTGAATATGGCCAGCAGTATGCACCGATGGACAAACCCAATTTAATGGATCCATCGGGCATACTTAAGCTGTATTACATCAGTCAGGGTCTTACTATGCTCATCCACAGATATAAGATATCAACATCATCAAGTGAAATATTAAACAACAACAGTCTAAGTAAATAAAATCGGAGAACAATCCGATATTAAGTTTGTTTACAATATTCTCAGAATCAGGAAATAAAGAGTTTAATTAAACAGAAAATAGTCCATTTTGCCATAAAGACTGAGCAAGGCTAAGCAGTTGTTCAGGAGAAGTCCTCAGCGGTCACCTCGTCCTCAGGTTCAGGTACTGCTCCGAGTAGTGCCCCTGTACCGTACACCTCAGGGTAGCTCTCGTCTGCTATAACTGGAGAACAAAACCAGGTCCTCAGCGGGACGTAACAAGGTACAGAAGAATACGAGCCATAATACAGTGAATGAGCATGCAAGTCAACCAAAATGTTAAACACAAGAGAAGCACAAGAAATTAATAAGTTTAAGACAGTGGCATGCCGATGTTACTATCAAACAAATCCGGGTAAATAATTAAAACCAGCTAAGTGATCATGCAAGTGAGAGTTATTATTCATATTCAGGCTGAGACTACTACAGGATCAGTGATAAGAAACCATAGCAGTGTTTCTCGAAGGGCCAGTACAGGTGCCAAAGCTCTGTGTCAGAGACTAGGACACTTCCAGATAACCAGATATATATATATATAATATAATCAGCCTTGATATGGTAATACTCTCCCCACCCAATGAAATCTCACGTCACAGTTCTCAATGTTCATGTTACGCAAGATTAGAACTAATGCAGTCAGTCATTAATTAAGTTCTAAGAAAATAAGCTTAAATCATGAAATCTATATCCTATTATGAAACTCCTTGAAAATCAGGAAGATTCTATATCATGCTTTGTGTCAGGTGTCCTGGGTTTAATTTACTTGATAGGGCAAGTACCACAGTCACAGAAATTAAAGCAAGAGAATCAAAATGAATCAATAAACTGCATTTTATGGCAAGGTACACTTGCCTGGATTTTCGGTTCCAAATGTTGCTCTGGCTTCAGCTGGATTTCTAAGCAGTACTCCGGTTGCTGAAATAGACATCACCATCAGGTCCAGAACACTTCAATCAGCTAGGAACGCCTGTCCTTGAGTCCAATTTGGAGACAAGGGCAAAAACGTCATTTTCGGGTCAAGGCGGGGTCCAAATGTGGGCCGCTTTGCACCGAAAAATGCGCCAGGGTCAAAGGTCTCAAAAATAGTCCAACTTAGTGTCAACAGGTTAGGAACGATGATACGAACCCAACGGAACTTCCAGAATTGGATTCCGATGAGCCGTTCTCAAAATCGCCCGTCGGATGGAGCCTATAGGGCCCACGACACACGATTTTGTCAACGTTCTCAGAATCGAACCAAACTTGGCTCACAGGTCCATCGTATTGCTACGAGTCCAATGGCGCAAGTTTCGTCTCGATCTGACTTGTGTACACTAAGTTACAGCGAGAAACAGAAAGTACGG
The DNA here is from genome assembly GCA_036927795.1 of Iris macrosiphon. NCBI lineage: Eukaryota > Viridiplantae > Streptophyta > Magnoliopsida > Asparagales > Iridaceae > Iris > Iris macrosiphon. Next base: position 44,530,752 of record JAYESA010000019.1, on the reverse strand, counting down.
ATACGGGGCGGTGTTCGCGGATACGCACTAATTCCGGTGTGCACGCACATCCAAATCAGCTTCTGCGAAAGCCCGCACGTCCGTATCAACGACGCTGACGTATCGGTGAAGACCGCACGCGACCAGGTCGTCCCGTTTGGCGGGGCATACTCGATTCCGGGGTGAATCAGGGTCTGGTTTTTCCTGTTTTTGGATCGCGGTGTGCGATCACCACAGGACGCGATGCCCCGAGCGGTTTGTCCGGGCATCGAGAGGGTCGAACAGGCTACGCGATACAATTTACGGAATCGAATTCCGAGCTACGAGTCAAAAGATATGAATACCTGAACTGGGTTTCAAAAACCGAATTCCTCGTGTCTCGAGTTGTGTCCGACACGAGTCCAAAACTAGGGTTTACTGTTCTGGCTGTGTCCTGTCTCCCCTGCTGTGTCCGACATAGAAATTAGGTTTAGGGTTCCTGTGTCGAACTCTCTGTGTCCGTGTCCTCTGTGTCGAGTCTGAACTCACCGGAGTTGGCAGGGCGGCGGAGGCGGACCAGGGACAGCTCGCGGAGGCGGCTCGGCTTCCGGCGAAGCGGGAGGCGGCGCTCAGGGACTCGAGCTGCTGCTACTGCTTGTTCGTCGGCCGGAGGCGGGGGCAGCGCTGGAGGTGGGCGAGGTGGCTGGGTGCTCGTCCAGGCGGCGCGAGGGGGAGAGCTGGGAGGCGGAGATCCGGCAGAGGACAGCGGGGCTAGGGGAGTGAACCGGGGCCGGAGCTAGGGCACGGTGCGGCGGAGCTGAGGGAGGAGGGAAGAGGAGTAGGGGTTTTATATAGAAGAGATGGGGAGAGGAGGCGGCGGCCGGTGAGGAAGTGGAGGCGACGGGAGGCGAGCGGGCGGCGGGCGTTGCAGGGAGGCGAGCAGGCGGCGGCGGGTGCGTAACGGCCGGCGAGGATCTGAAACGGTCGGGTCGGGGGAAAAGAGGACACTGTAGCAGCGGGTTTCGGGCGGTCGGGTCGGGTCGGGTCAGGCGGATCCGACCCGATCCGCTAGGATAGGGCACGGGTCGGGTTCGGGTTATTGGGTCGGGTCTGGATTGAACCCGGATCCGACCCAATAAGGAATTTGGTTTAAAAAAATAAACCCGGTCCGGTTCAGTTTGGTTTGGTTCAGTTAAATAAACCCGGTTTATTTGGGTTTTAAATTGGTTTAATAATTTAATTAGTATTTAGGGCTTTTAAAATCCATCCGGGGTCCAATAAATTCCCGAAAAATTACCATAATTCTAGTTTTTCATTTTACACCATAAAATATTATTTTCATAATATTTTAATACTATTTAATATCAATTAAAAATCCTTTAATAATTAAAATACTGGTATTTAATTACAGAAAAATCCTGGAAAATTCCAAAAATCCCAGAAAATTCAGAAAAATCCAAATTTTAAATTTATGAAAATCAGGAGGATTACAATATACCCCCCTTAAGAGGATTGCGTCCTCGCAATCAAAGAATATCCGGTCAACAGAGATGACACGGTTACCAATTTTATTTGAATCACAATACAATAAAGAAAATCAAAGTTCAGGGCTTGAACTCATAGGAAAAATTATTTCCCTATGCAATAGAAGTTATGCAATTTCCCAAATGTGGGAAATCTTAGAAAATTACTGTTTTAGAAAACCAGGTTATATTTCGAAACTTATCAAGTTAACAATTCTAGGTTATTATCAAGTTCAAAACTAGGTTATCAATTGTTAGCAAGTTAAAATTATCAGGTTTTAAGGTTATCAGGTCAAGGTTATCAGGTCAAGTCTGGGGTCACGAACCAGCAGGCACGAACTACAGAAATGCTAGAAACGAAACAACTACAAAGACTTACTCGCATTAGCAACTCCTTGGTTCTGCGCGTCTCCCACAGTCATCGCGAAAACTTGGTCGCGTCCTTGAGGTGGTGCTCGCTGATGTTGCTGGACTTGCTGGTAGGGTGCTGCTTGATGTGCCAAGGGTGGCCTTGGTTGTTGTCCTCCTGGTGCTGGTAGAGCTTGTTGGTTCGCCCTTGGTGCTTCCCTACGATCAGGGCAGTCCTTCACTGCATGCTGTCTGGATCCGCAACCTAAGCATAGTCCGTGCTTACGTCTACACTCCTTCTCAACATGGCCTATCCTGCCGCAGTAATAACAAGTAGGAAGAGTCAGGGCTTTGGATGCAGACCCCTGTGGTGCTTGTTGCAGATGAGGTTTCTTGGCAACTTCTCCATTGTTTGCTCTGGCTGGTACTGATGTGGAAGGCCTCTTCAGACTGGTTTCTCTCCTGGTGACGCGCTCCATGCGTCGAGCTGCAGCAAGGACATCCGTGTACGAAGTTGGTGCGACAGATCCAATCAGTTTCTGTAGTTCGATGTTGAGTCCGTCGAAAAACTTCTCAGCCTTTTCTACTTCTGTCGGGATCAAGGTAGGAGCGAAGCGACTCAGACGAATGAACTCGGCGTTGTACTCTTCCACCGTCATAGCTTCCTGAGTGAGGCGATTGAACTTGTCCCTCAATTCTGATCGAGCGATAGCCGGTATGTACATCTCCTGGAAGAGTCTGGAGAACTCTTCCCAAGTAACTCGGTCTGGTCCGAGCCTGGTCTCTTCGGATAGCCACCAGTGATGAGCATTGTCCGTCAATTGCATTCTGACGGCGGTCATCCAACGTTCTTGGGGAAGCTCAGCTGCTTCTAATTGATGACGAATATTGATGAGCCATTCATGCACTTCTGTTGGTCCCTCCTTGCCAGAGAAAGTACAGGGCTTCAGCTGGCGAAAGTCTGTGATAGAGCCCGTCGGTTGCCTTCTAGCTGGTAGGTTGGCCTGTTCCAGTGCATTTACTAGGCTATTCCTCAAGTACTCAGCCTCACGACGTTGGGCTTCGGTTTGAACTTGTTGCTGAGCTTGCATCATTGCGAAGAACATCTGGAACATCTGCTGTCCGTCCATTGCTTGGCCTGATGGAAAGACAGGTATCTGAGGAGTGAACTGGGGCGGAGGTGGAATATCATCACGCCGAAATCTAGAAGATTGCGGATCTGCTTGTCTGCTTCGGTGAGTAGAGGGATCTCCACTCAATAGCGTCACTTCCTCTTCTCCGTAGGTGGCTTCAGCACCTATTGGTGTCCTTGCTGGTGTTCCGTCATTTTCTCGTGAATCTATTACTCTGCATCAATAATAGACTATAAGAGGCACACAGGAATCAAGGCAAGATGCAAATCAAAATTAGTTCGAATACGATACAGATATCAAGAACGTTTCAAGCAAGTGGATGAGATCCTAAAACTTATCCTATTCTTATTTGCAGGCCTGTTCGGTCCCTAAGTTGAAACCGAACAATTTTAGTTGTCGACCTGCATGGGCCACCACAAAAACTATGTCACGCCCCAGTCCCAAAATATCGAGGGACTGGATGCGTGAATATGGCCAGCAGTATGCACCGATGGACAAACCCAATTTAATGGATCCATCGGGCATACTTAAGCTGTATTACATCAGTCAGGGTCTTACTATGCTCATCCACAGATATAAGATATCAACATCATCAAGTGAAATATTAAACAACAATAGTCTAAGTAAATAAAATCGGAGAACAATCCGATATTAAGTTTGTTTACAATATTCTCAGAATCAGGAAATAAAGAGTTTAATTAAACAGGAAATAGTCCATTTTGCCATAAAGACTGAGCAAGGCTAAGCAGTTGTTCAGGAGAAGTCCTCAGCGGTCACCTCGTCCTCAGGTTCAGGTACTGCTCCGAGTAGTGCCCCTGTACCGTACACCTCAGGGTAGCTCTCGTCTGCTATAACTGGAGAACAAAACCAGGTCCTCAGCGGGACATAACAAGGTACAGAAGAATACAAGCCATAATACAGTGAATGAGCATGCAAGTCAACCAAAATGTTAAACACAAGAGAAGCACAAGAAATTAATAAGTTTAAGACAGTGGCATGCCGATGTTACTATCAAACAAATCCGGGTAAATAATTAAAACCAGCTAAGTGATCATGCAAGTGAGAGTTATTATTCATACTCAGGCTGAGACTACTACAGGATCAGTGATAAGAAACCATAGCAGTGTTTCTCGAAGGGCCAGTACAGGTGCCAAAGCTCTGTGTCAGAGACTAGGACACTTCCAGATAACCAGATATATATATATATAATATAATCAGCCTTGATATGGTAATACTCTCCCCACCCAATGAAATCTCACGTCACAGTTCTCAATGTTCATGTTACGCAAGATTAGAACTAATGCAGTCAGTCATTAATTAAGTTCTAAGAAAATAAGCTTAAATCATGAAATCTATATCCTATTATGAAACTCCTTGAAAATCAGGAAGATTCTATATCATGCTTTGTGTCAGGTGTCCTGGGTTTAATTTACTTGATAGGGCAAGTACCACAGTCACAGAAATTAAAGCAAGAGAATCAAAATAAATCAATAAACTGCATTTTATGGCAAGGTACACTTGCCTGGATTTTCGGTTCCAAATGTTGCTCTGGCTTCAGCTGGATTTCCAAGCAGTACTCCGGTTGCTGAAATAGACATCACCATCAGGTCCAGAACACTTCAATCAGCTAGGAACGCCTGTCCTTGAGTCCAATTTGGAGACAAGGGCAAAAATGTCATTTTCGGGTCAAGGCGGGGTCCAAATGTGGGCCGCTTTGCACCGAAAAACGCGCCAGGGGCAAAGGTCTCAAAAATAGTCCAACTTAGTGTCAACAGGTCAGGAACGATGATACGAACCCAACGGAACTTCCAGAATTGGATTCCGATGAGCCGTTCTCAAAATCGCCCGTCGGATGGAGCCTATGGGGCCCACGACACACGATTTTGTCAACGTTCTCAGAATCGAACCAAACTTGGCTCACAGGTCCATCGTATTGCTACGAGTCCAATGGCGCAAGTTTCGTCTCGATCTGACTTGTGTACACTAAGTTACAGCGAGAAACATAAAGTACGGATACGGGGCGGTGTCCGCGGATACGCACTGATTCCGGTGTGCACGCACATCCAAATCAGCTTCTGCGAAAGCCCGCACGTCCGTATCAACGACGCTGACGTATCGGTGAAGACCGCACGCGACCAGGTCGTCCCGTTTGGCTGGGCGTACTCGATTCCGGGGTGAATCAGGGTCTGGTTTTTCCTATTTTTGGATCGCGGTGTGCGATCACCACAGGACGCGATGCCCCGAGCGGTTTGTCCGGGCATCGAGAGGGTCGAACAGGCTACGCGATACAATTTACGGAATAGAATTCCGAGCTACGAGTCAAAAGATATGAATACCTGAACTGGGTTTCAAAAACCAAATTCCTCGTGTCTCGAGTTGTGTCCGACACGAGTCCAAAACTAGGGTTTACTGTTCTGGCTGTGTCCTGTCTCCCCTGCTGTGTCCGACACAGAAATTAGGTTTAGGGTTCCTGTGTCGAACTCTCTGTGTCCGTGTCCTCTGTGTCGAGTCTGAACTCACCGGAGTTGGCAGGGCGGCGGAGGCGGACCAGGGACAGCTCGCGGAGGCGGCTCGGCTTCCGGCGAAGCGGGAGGCGGCGCTCAGGGACTCGAGCTGCTGCTACTGCTTGTTCGTCGGCCGGAGGCGGGGGCAGCGCTGGAGGTGGGCGAGGTGGCTGGGTGCTCGTCCAGGCGGCGCGAGGGGGAGAGCTGGGAGGCGGAGATCCGGCAGAGGACAGCAGGGCTAGGGGAGTGAACCGGGGCCGGAGCTAGGGCACGGTGCGGCGGAGCTGAGGGAGGAGGGAAGAGGAGTAGGGGTTTTATATAGAAGAGATGGGGAGAGGAGGCGGCGGCCGGTGAGGAAGTGGAGGCGACGGGAGGCGAGCGGGCGGCGGGCGTTGCAGGGAGGCGAGCAGGCGGCGGCGGGTGCGTAACGGCCGGCGAGGATCTGAAACGGTCGGGTCGGGGGAGAAGAGGACACTGTAGCAGCGGGTTTCGGGCGGCCGGGTCGGGTCGGGTCAGGCGGATCCGACCCGATCCGCTAGGATAGGGCACGGGTCGGGTTCGGGTTATTGGGTCGGGTCTGGATTGAACCCGGATCCGACCCAATAAGGAATTTGGTTTAAAAAAATAAACCCGGTCCGGTTCAGTTTGGTTTGGTTCAGTTAAATAAACCCGGTTTATTTGGGTTTTAAATTGGTTTAATAATTTAATTAGTATTTAGGGCTTTTAAAATCCATCCGGGGTCCAATAAATTCCCGGAAAATTACCATAATTCTAGTTTTTCATTTTACACCATAAAATATTATTTTCATAATATTTTAATACTATTTAATATCAATTAAAAATCCTTTAATAATTAAAACACTGGTATTTAATTACAGAAAAATCCTGGAAAATTCCAAAAATCCCAGAAAATTCAGAAAAATCCAAATTTTAAATTTATGAAAATCAGGAGGATTACAGTGCCACATGGCGTTCAATGCTGCATGGAGTCCTCTAGGACTTAGCGAATTACTCATTCGTTCAGATAGTGAAGCACAAGGTGTTCAAGGACATTTGTGTAAATCAGCAGACATGCGTCCAACAAGATGGATGCATCATATCAGTATGCGACAAGAGTTTAGGCCGCATAACCCTTCCGGGCCGCATGTCACTCTTGGCCGCATGTGCTTATTGGCCGTATGGGAACTTCGTCTTCTCCAACAACAGGTTTGGCCATGGTAGAAAAGCTCCAAAAACAGAAATATTATTTTGTTCATAAAAATCTCATTTTAAGTCCAAATCGGGTGAACCAAAAGCCAAAATGTTCTAATTGAAAGCTCTATCATCTAGCAAAAATTGGTTTTCAAAGGCACAAGTTTAATAGATCAAAACCCAGAAAAACTCATAAAACCCATAAAAATTCTAAGTTAGAAATATATCTATACTAATCCATCATTCAAAACAGAAAACTCCAAGAACTAAAAGTGCTTAGAAATACATAATAAACATAATAGAACAATAATATGGAGGGTTTCTCCATTCTCATACAAGGTAAAAATGAAGAAGTGAAGAGAGAGAGAGAGAAAATGTTAGATTATATATAGTAGGGTTGAGGGTTGAACCAAAGGTTTTCACGAGTTGAACCGATCCCTAAAATAAACCATGAACTAGGTTAAACCAAATAATGGGTCTAGTCTCCATGCACATGCAACCATGCTAAAATAAAAATACGTTCCAAATACGTATATCGAAAACGGAGAGTGACATCTCTATCCACCTTAGAAAAATTCTGTCCTCGAAATTTGAATCCAAGCAATAGCTAGAGAAGTCAGGACAAGCATAATATAAATCTACTAGCAACTACACATACAAGCAATATTATCATAACATATAGGTGATCACTAGATCATGAAAACTAGATACGAAGTCATAAGGTAGAATATATCTTCTGAATCGAATATGTGCGAGTACCGAGACCGAATATCATCCTCGCGGTCCCACGTCGATGTGTACCAACCAACTTATATTCTTGTTACCTGCATCCGTTGCAGCATTTCCATTGAGGTCTATCCAAAATATTCTAATTCCACGCTCACTATGTGGTATACCATATACCACTCCGAATCAAGTCACTACTCGCATCACAATTCTTTGCACTGATCCAAGATCCGTTCGAACCATCCATTCTGCGTGATCCTGCCATCCCCAACTCAAGTCTGACATGAAACTCAGCCAACGCATGAACCATCTAACTCTTCTATCAATCTCGCTAGGCAACTTGCACCATGTTCCATTCTTAATACTTCTAACTATTTCTCAAACCGTCCGATACTTTTGCTACAAGAGCAAATTCGTGCAACGATCTCTTCCAAGTAATCCAAACCAATACCCAACTGTTTCACACATTAGCTGTATGAGCAACTCGTGCAATACTATCCTGATATCCCCTGCCAAAACTTAAACATTCTCAACCAATGCGCCACACATGCTCAACTCAAACCTGCTCAACCGACCCTCTATGTGATATGCCCAGCCAAAAATCAAACTTCGTCCAACACATTCGCTACACGAGCAACGATCCATTCTCGTCCAATATTTTTACTCATAATATGACACATAACCAATCTCATCTGCCAACCAACTGATCCACTGATGCAATCAGAATTTCTCCGAACGACAAGCCAAACCAATGCAATGATATCTCTCGAATTGTTGCATAAATACAATAACGCCATAAAACTTGCTGTACAAATGCAATAACACCAAATAATGCTACACGATCTATCAAAAACTAACGAAAGCCAACGCAACAAAAAACAACATGCACCCACAACCAACAAATATATAGACTTATTGCATAAAATATCCAATACGGCACCGAGAAGAGCCAAGGGCCAAATAACATGCATAAGCTGTAATCACCTAAAAATTTTAAGAATTTTTAAATTTAATTTTCTGGAATTAATTAGCATTTTTTGTAATTTTAAAATTAATAAACTAAGGTAGTCTGATTGGAAATGAATTTTTAAAAGATATTATATAATATTAAAAGGTGATGAAAATTATATTTTCTAGTGTAAAAATAAAAACCGGACATGGGGTAATTTTTCGGGAATTTATTGGATCCCGGATAAATTTTTAAAGCATTAAAAACTATTAATTAAATTTAACTAAATTAATTAAACCAATAAAATAAACCCGAACCAAACCCATAGTCTGAACCGGACCGGACCGGCCGGTCTGACCGAACTGGCCCAAACCCTTAACGGGTCAGATCCGGGTCAGACCCGATCCGCCGAAACCCGACCCGACCCGTGCAAACCCTAACCCCCGAATCCCTAAAGCCGACTCTTCCACTGCTGGCGGCCGTTTCCGCCGCCGTGTCCTCCGGCAGACTCCCCGGTTCATCTCCCCAGTACCCGGCGATGGTCTCCCTTCGGATTCCGGCCAATGTCCGGTCCTAACTCTCCCCTTCGACCCTATATAAACCTAGGTAGCCTCCGGCCGGAATCCCTTCCATACCCATCCCCTCCGGCGACCTCTATCCCGTCTCCGACCACCCGGCGCCCCGATCAGACCACCCGAAACTTCCCGTCGAACCACCAGCAAACCTCCGCCTTCCCAGTCCGGCCACCTTCGGCCCCCAACCCTGCTGTCGAACCCAGTCGAACCCGAGCCCCAATTTCTCCTCCGTCCAGCCGACGTCCGGCCGCCCGCAGCGCCAAAACCGGCCGCCCAGACCATCGCTGACCATCCAGAACCGACGCTGCCTCCGCCCGTACCCCGGGCCGACTCCGGCGAGCTCGGACACGACGCAGAAACCCTGCCCTAGCCAGGACACGGCTTGGACACAGATCCAGGACACGGAGACTCGACTCGGACGCGTAAATTAGATTTTTAACCATGTTCAGGTACCCATAACTTTTTACTCGTAGCTCTATTTCCTATTCCGTCAGTTTTATCGCATAGCCTGTAAGACCCCCTCGGTGCCCGTGCGAACCGCTCGGTGCATCACGATCTGTGGTGATCGTGAACCACGATCCAAAAACAGGAAAACCAACGCCCTGTTTCACCCCAGAACCGAGTACGCCCCGCCAAACGGGACGACTTGGTCACGTACGGACTTCACCGATACGTGCGCGTCGTTGATACGGATGTGTGGGCTTTCGCAGAAGCTGATTCTGATGTGCGAGCACACCGAAATCAGTGCGTATCCGCGAACAACGCCCCGTATCCGATTTTTCTATAATTTGATGTAACTTAGTGTATACACGTCGGATCAAGACGAAACTTGCGCCATCGGACTCGTAGCAATACGCTGGTCCTGTGAGCCAAGTTTAGTTCGATTCTGAGAACGTTAGAAAAATCGCGTGTCGTTGGCCCCACAGGCTCCACTTGACGGGCGATTTTGAGAACGGCTCATCGGAATCTAATTCTAGAAGTTTCGTTGGGTTCGTATCATCGTTCCTGACCTGTTGACACTAAGTTGGACTGATTTGGAGACCTTTGACCCTGACACATTTTTCGGTGCAAAGCGGCCCACATATGGACCCCGCTTTGGCCCAGAAATATTATTTTTGCCCTTGTGTCCAAACTGGACTTAAGGACAGGCGTTTCTAGCTATTTCTTATGTTCTGAGACTGTTGATAATGTTTATTTCAGCTTTTAGAGGAGTATTTGCTGAACCCACGGATACAGGGATCGCTACTGGTATTCCAACCCCAGACAAGTGTACCTTGCCAAATTATGTAGTTTTGATAATTATTTCCTTGCTTATTTATATTATTCATTATGCTTAAACCTAGGGCCGTATGACCTACTAAGCGTCCGATTATAGTCGGGTGCCAACCCCGTACGCGGAGTTGTGTACGTCATTTAGAGATGGACTTTCGTGACCCTTTACATTCTAGTACTTGTCGTATCAAGTACAATAACCTAGGACACTTGACACCAAACATATGACAGAATATTCCTGAGATATTCATGGTGATTCTGTGTAGGATACAGGATGAACATAGATATTATATTCCTGGAGATTATGACTTGTTGCATTAGCTATGATCTCACGTGACATGGACATGAGACGTTATGGACATGAGACGTGTGGTTACATTGGGTGGGGAGAGACACACAGGCTATAGGCTGTTCTATATATATCTACTACTATTGTGAGGTTGTAGACTCTCGAGCAGAGCTAGACCCATTACTTGTTATTACTGCTACCGACTCCCCGACACAGAGCTTGTAGCAGTCTCAGCCTGAGTACTAGTGATGCTCTCAGTTGCATTTTTACATAGATGGTTATGTAGATACCCTGCTTATGCTATTTACTATTTTACTGCATTTTATTTGGCTTGTATTATCTGTACCTTGCTATGTCCCCTGAGGACCTGGATCCGGATGATGTCCCCAGGTTTAGCAGAAGAGCATTATCCCGAGGTTTACGGGACAGGAGCTGAAGCTGTACCAGAAGCTGTTGCTGAAGCTGAACCAAACTTAGAAGCAGAGGTGATGGCTGAAGACTTTTCTTGAGTTTATGTTATTTGTAATCATTAGATACTTTATTTTGGACTCCTTTGTTCTGGTCTGTTGAACCAGTGTTGTAGACTTTTATCGGGTTATTCCCGACATACTTTGCTGAGACTGGACATTGATGTACTTTTTTTATTTGCTGTTGATCTTATTATTTGTGTTTGGATGAGATTAGTTTAGACTTATTGTTGTAGACCTATATTTACAGCTTAAGTATGCCCCAGTCGGATCCATTAAATTGGGTTTGTCCATCGGTGCGTGCTGCTGGCCATTGCCACGTGTCTAGTCCCTTGGTATTTTGGGACTGGGGCGTGACATAAGCTATTTAGAGTTTGTGATGAACCAAAGGACAAAGTCCGAAGAAATGAACCGGGCACTCTGATAACAATTTGGCATGCCCCAATCTCCCCCAAGCTCAATCGTCCCTGCTGAACGTGAATTACCATGTTGCAGCGCTCCCGCAGGACGTGAATCACCCCCTGCATGCTAATAAGAATACAACGCACCTAGCTAAGGAAATAATCCCAACTTGTATTGCTTGTGCTAGAACGTGAAAATATAACATTACTTATATATAGACCCTCGCATGCTACCTTTTGCCTTGTGCAACTAGACCCCACTATGCCTTGAGTAGAACGATATACATATACTCTTCGGAGTGCACTGCTATACTTGATACACTGCACGATCCTAGACTATATCGCTCGGTAAGTCCCTTTATGGTTTTACTCCTCGGCTTACCTTCAGGTCCGAGCCAACGTGAATGCTTATGTTCTATATGAATGCAACGCTTGCCTACTTGTATGTTAACTTGTAAAGTTTTCTTGCTTTAATGTTTGCCACACAAAATTATGCCATAACCAAGAACGTTATCCATATCGTGCATACATTCTAGTTGGCCAGGAGACTATCAAATAGTTCTTCTGTGCAATTGAACTTGCAAGTATTCGGGACCGTTAGGTCGCCAAGGCAGTCCCTGCACCAGGGAAATGCATCAAGGCAAGTTGAACACTGAACTAGAATCAAGTTTACATCGAAAATGATAATCATATCAAGTTTACCTCCGAACGAGAATCCTGTCAAGTAAAGAAATAATCACAGCTCGTAGAGGAATTCTCGGTTTAGAACAAAGAATCATGGATTATCATGTCAGGTTGTGAAAATGGAATGACCCAAGACTTGCATGTCGTAAAAAACTTGTTAACAAGTGAGATTCTCGGATCTCTGTGCCGTGGACGGTCACCGGGGCACTGGGGCCGATCCTATCCGGACGGAACACCTGTTTAGTCTGCCTGTTTCGGGCAGAATGGCGTGTAGCGCCTGTGAATTATCCTTCACGCCATTCTTGCTCATAGACTAAAGTAGTTGCCTGTTTCGAAAGGAATGACCTATAACGCTCCTGATCGTTGAGTTACACGTCATTTTCTTTCATGTACAACACCCGTCCTTTATGGCTATGCTAGCGACTCCTGTTCATATATATAAGTCATCCTCGCTTAGCGGCTATCCGCGTGCGAGTCATTGCATCGCATCCAGTGAATCGGAACTGCCTGAACGATCATGGATATAAGATACTTTTACATCAAATTGAATACTTCAACATCCTATGCAATACACTTGGTATTTCGTGTAACTCGTGCACCCGAAGCATAATTTCGCTCATAACACAGTGTTTACATATGTTATTGCCCCTGAATGTTTATACATGCTCGTACTTGAATTAACTTGGTTTGCCTTAGACAGGGAAGGAAAAATGGTAAGTTGGTAAGTTTTATCGTGTTTTCTCTTATGTCGCACGGCGCACTGCCACACTAGTTAGGCTATTCAATATTTTCCATAAAACTGATCCTAAGGCAACTAGAAATACAACATAATAGTTAGTACACGGAACCTATATTACGTGTTTGATTTTGTCGAGCAGGCGAGTAGCCTCCCCACCAGTGCATTCATGTACTGATAATCTACCATATTGTTTGCAGGGTGCGGGAGAACCTATTTCGGTGTGGATGCCTCCTTCGTGCGTGCTAAGGCATGGAGTTCACTTTGAAGCCTTGGAGCACTGCGTCTGGTACTGAAGCACATATACAAGACATAATATTGGAACATCGTCTGTACATCATTCCATAAATGTAGCCACTTGGCACGCTTTTACTGTTTCAGAGAGAGAGGCTTGAGCGACTTGTAATCTCGGTCTAGTGCCATCTGTAACACTTGTTTAATATTAATAAAGAGTTTATTTTACTTCAACTTGTGTTATTCAATGCTTTTGCTATCGTCGACTCAGTGAACTTGTTACCAATTGCTTACGCGTTTATAATTTCGCTGCATTCGGACAATCTGTGTGACTCTGTGGCTTAGACCTCTTAGCACTAGCTAATGAACCATGACCTTGCACGGGCGCGGCTCACGCTCGTGCAATATCACGCCCAGATGGGTCAAGCGATCGTCCTGCGGGAGCGTTGCCACGGTGATTAGGCCTAGCGAGGACGGCCGATTAGCCTGCGACAGATCGGGGCGTGACATATCCAAGCAGTGCTACTACACCTGTGTACCTAAAATAATGCCCACAAACTTGGGTTAGTACACAGCTGTACTGGTGCGAGGGGTAACCCACTCGTCTAAACCGATACTAAGTAGAATAATGAATGGAAACAGTTATATGTTGATCTTTCTACTTGAATCCTAGATTCATTTTATGGCAGTGGTATGACATGTTAAAGAGAACAGTAAAGCAGGTTAAACATTCAACTCAAACAAATATACAAGCAGATATATCCAACTCAAAAGAAAACTAGCATGCAAACCGTTCTACACAAACCCAAGCAACACGTGAACCTATCGAACCATAATCCAAGCCTCACTAATCCAATCATCGATATGCACACTCTTGTCCGAGACAAGGTGGCCGCCACCTATACGAAAAGCACAAACCAAACCAAAGCAAAGCAAACCAACTCTTATCTATATGAAGTCACTGGCCAAGCCATAAAGGACTAATCAACTGCAGTTCTACCCGATCCAACGCTGAGTAGCTAGCCCGCCTGGTCGTATCGAACTACCGGCACCACGTCCAAGGCATGTTACCATTTGTCTCCTTCATGGCCGAATGGTCCCGGTGTCCCGGAGCATATCCCGTTCGAGAAAACCAAACCTTGTGTACAACATGTTGTCCATGACCGATGAAAACTCCAAGTAGGTATGACAAGAGAATCGAGCCTTCTCGTCCCACAAAATAATACTCGCCTCAATCCAACCAACTATCCATAACCATTCTCCAACTTATATCCCAAGGCACCATCTCAAGTTATCCCCATAGGCACTATGCCGCTTCTCGACATAATGCTCCAATTGGTGCAACATCACTCGCTCAGAAAACTCCGTGGCACAATGCCCCAACAGTGGCACAATGCCCTCACTGATGCAGTTGTCCGATTTTGAATCATAATTGTACGCTTTGCTTGACAAAGCGTCCAACTTGATACTCATGCGTAACGCACGCTCGCCCGTCCGAAGTGCCTTGATGTTCCAACCAAGACTTAAGCAACAAATCATATCCAACCAAATGACGCACACTTTATGCACGCCACCGTGTAGTGATTCCAATGTTCCAGTCCAAGTGTTCAAGCCATTACATGTGTTCCATATTATTAGACATGAAGGAGTAGAGGAGAAGGGACAGAGCCCACTTACCAATTATGATTCCCTTAAGCACCATGCCTAGCCAATACGGCCGATCCCTTGAACCCGTGGTCCGATGCAAAGCTCGATCTACTGAATTGGTATGACCGTGCAAGCATGCCGTGCTCTCTAAATCATCCGACCGATCAGACTAAGCTCCGGCGAGCTCCTGACAACTTCTTGCCTGCTCGTCGAAGACGATATTATCGCTCCAATCCAGCTATCCCACTATTGCTCTGAATGAACACTTGAATCCATCGAACTCTGCTTGCGATCTGCACATGAAACCAACTCAAATCAACACTTGTTCCCAAATCTAACAAATCAAAATCTAACCAGCTATTGTCTCATTCAATCCGACTCAGCGTAATGCACAATGTGACTGCGGGGCATTACAGGGTTGACTGGGCCGGGCCGGGCTTGCGGGTCGGATCCTCCGACCCAGCTCGGACCCGTGGGAGGAGTGGGCTGGGGCGGGGCGGTCCGTTGACCTGGTCAGGGCCGGACCGGACTTGTGGCGGGTTCCAGGCCGGTCCGCACTTTTACACACCTGGAACTCTATTTGTAACGGGTATATTCCTACCGGTAGTAGTCGTACGAACAAAATAAATAAATTATTATGTGTGTGTGTTGTTCGCCAAATCCGTAAATCATGTTGGGATGTACTGTATTCATCTATCGTGAGAAAGAAACACGCTCAAAACCCAATAAAATACGGCATGATAAAGCATAAATATCTCTGACATTTAATAAATTTTTTATGACATTTAGAGTGATAACCTTTAATGTATCATGCAGGTTGTGTTGTATTCCAACATATATTCTAAATATACCAAATTCGAGTGGCTCTTGTGGTTACCGAGAAGAGATATAAGACTCTGACTGGGTGGCAGAAGTTCAGTGGATCGAGCTACGGGAAATATTATTCCTTCCATTTATAAATGTTGGAAGTTGTGGAGGCAGTGAACTCAAAGACATGCAATGTAGTGTACACATAAATTTTAAATGTTACATCGCTTCCCGTACGTTATGTCGGAAAGTAAAAACAAAAAACATATATTTTAAACATGTGTGTATGTTTTGGACTCTCAAGTCTCAACGAACAAATGGATGCTGAACCAAATAAGAGATAAAATGCAGTCGGTTAGTCGTAGGCATCGTGAGAGTCTCAAAAGTGAAGTGCATGATCGACTACTTCCGCTACAAGGGAAAATAAGGATGTTAGCCACACAAATGCTTCCTCTTCAATTTCTCTTCATTTACCTATTTGAATTTCCAAGTGATCATCACCAAAATTATTGCCCATCGAAACTTAAAAATCATCAAGATCATTAATAGCGAGGACTGTTTACCGGTAGCGACATGATGTCTAAATAGAACAAAGGGATATCATCGTGCATCACATGGTATTTCCTATCTTCTTTCCCCTTTGCAACAAAAGTCGAATCAAGAAGAGATATCAAAGTTTCTATGGAGAGTTGTCATATTGAACCATCCACATCTAAACATAAATATAGTATTTGTAAGAACAAAATAAATTAGATGTATGAATAAATATTTATAAGTGCAAAAATTAAAGAAATTAGGAGTAAAAAAAAGAAAGTAATTAGACATGAATTAAGTAAATGTGTAATAAACTGAAAAAATATAAGGATTAGTAGTTTCGCCTAATCAATAAATCATTTTGACATGTAGGTACATATACTGTGAGAAAGAACACACAATCAGAATCCAACGAAAAAGGACAAAATAAAGTATAAATATATTTGGCAATTAATAATTTTTTCTAGGACCGTTAGAATAATAGTCACTCAGAATATAAGCATTTTCATATTTGAGCAAAAACAAAATACAAATTAAATCTTTAATTAATGAATAATTAGAAAAATTACCATACCAAACGGTCATTATAAGGGAGGAAGTAGCACCTTGTGCTTGATCTTGATCCCCTAAAGAGTATATAGGCTGAAGAATAATCTTTGAAAGAGAGAATTTGTTTACTAAAAGTATTATGACTAAGATAGATCATAAGTCTTATACAGACTTACAACCACCTACCATTATATAATTCTAAGTTAAGCAAAAGATAAAGAAATTTATCTAATCATTCCTTACCGGGCAACTTAAGATATAACAAACAACCTGTTAAGACATTAATCATCTGCATTATGATCCCTCTTTTACCATAATAACATTTTTTTAGGTAGAAAAGTGGGTGACCAAATTATTTTTTTATCCATAAATAATTAATATATGTTTAACTAAGAAACTGTTACAAAAAAAATACATAATATCCCTAGTATGTATTTGGGTTATATATATATATATATATATATATATATATATATATATATATGAGGAAAAAAAAAACCTGATCCAAATTGGATATCGAGAAAATAAATATAATATATAATATAATTTTAGAACAACTAAAGTTTGGATTCCTAAATTAAAGATTTCATAGAAGTTTAGGTAAATATTAATTAACTTATATTTGAGTATTCATACATATTTTAAATATAATATAATATAATATAATAACCAATATAATGCTTCCTATGTAGATATATTAATGTCATTATATATTATACACATGCATTCGAACCGTCCGATCCAAATTTAATTAGATAATATGGAAGGATAAATTAAATTAGATCAAATTATTGGGTATAGACAGGACGAACACACACTGGAACAAGTGGAGTTAATTGATTCCACTAAAATTTCTTTTTACATATTTTTTTAATTGGATTCCAATTGACGTAGACGGTGGGTTCCTAACTTAGAAGAAGAAGAAGGAGCGTTGCTCTTTCCAACCAATCATGTTAATTATTTATAATTACTTAATTATCATATCTTATTTATTATATATATCAGTTTATCAAATTATTTATTTTATTTTATATTTGTTTAACCATTTTTCCCCTAGTCATATCATAATGAGTTAACTATAGTTATTATAATTCCTAATTACTTATTATTAACACTCTATAGCTTAGAATAGCTTTTCAAAAAAATTATAATCTTTATTATTTGCTCGTATCATTTAATACATTGATTTATAATCAATAGTTTAGTTATTCCTCTTCAATTAATTTACTATCTACTAAATCTAATTTATATTAAAAAATAAAATTTTTGAAGATTTAGAACGGAAGTTTACAACATATCTACCTGGAAAAAAAAATTGTACTCAAAATTTAAATTTAAGACTCATTTTATTCGATCATAATCCTCGAATCAGTTCCCCCTTCTTCTTTGTTTGAAAATCCGCAATATCACAAGTACTAAAATCCAAGATCGTATTAGAATATCCTGTTCGAATTAATAATTTTTTTTTCTTTTTTTTGAAAATTCTTAATATTTCGAATTCAAATTTTAAGACATTTTTTTGTACTTTCTTTACAATTGAGGTTGATCCCTATTTTAAAACTCTTCCCGGTCTATAGATGGAAGGGGCCAGCATTACATACCTCAAAATAATTAAAATAAAAGAAAACCGGTCATCGGCTAATATATATCCGCAACCCGAATGTGCAATCGTAAATCCGGACATTTAGCTGCACAAACCTATTGTATTAGTCAGTAACTGTAACAACGAGAAACCCGCCCGCGCGCAATTTGAATCGTTCAATTCAATGCCCCCTTCCCAAAGGCCAAAACTTCACCACAAACACCTCCTCTCATCTATAAATCAAGAACTGGTCCTTTGTGTGTGCAATTAATTCCTAACAACAAGAACAGCAGCAACAGGCACGCACCCTCTCTTTCTACTTGGAAAGGAAAGAGAAGATGAACAATATGATGATGAAGCCCTTCCCCTTCCCCTTCCTAGTCGTAGTCGTAGTCGTAGTCGTCGCCGCGGCCGCAGCCCTACCGCTCTCCCTGGCGGCCTCCCCGTCCACGAAGAACACCTGCAAGACCGTCGCGGGCATCGAGCCCACCTGCAAGGCCGCCGCGCAGGCGCACCACTCCGTCGACTACGACTTCTGCGTCTTCGCCCTCAAGTCCGCCCCCAACTCCCGCTCCGAGGACCTCCAGGGCCTCGCGGCCTCGGCGGTCAGGCTGGCCGTCGCCAACGCGGAGAGCGCCGAGGCCAAGGTCGACGACCTGATGGACCTCGAGCTCGACCCCGCCGCCAGGGCGAAGTATGCCGACTGCCTCGACGCGTACGACGAGGCCGGGGACCGGCTGAGGGACGCGCTGGACGCGGTCAACGTCAAGCTCTACGCCAAGGCCGCCAGGCTGCTCCGGTCCGCGCCCAAGGCGTACGAGAAGTGCAACGAGGTGTTCAACAGGGTGACCGGGATCAAGTCGCCGATGGTGGCGCTAGACAAGGAGTACCAGAACCTCGCCAATATCGGGCTGGCCATTGTGTCCATGGTGGACAACTGATCTGATCGAGTACGAGTACTGGTTAGGGTTTTACTGTTCCATTGGAGAGGGAGGGGATCAAATTAGGTTTCTTCATGAGTCATTTTATGTAGGACAGGGTTAGGTTTATGTTTGTCAAAAGTAATCACTACGCATGCTCGATTTCTATAAATTAGGGACTAAAATCCTTACCGGACGCTCGGATGTTCTTAATTATAATAAGCTTTTTTTAATCGGGGGGATTAGAGGGATGGTAGATTTATTATTGAGTAATTAGTTCAATTAGTTTCGCTCATTAAATAAAAGACCTTTGGATGCTAGAAATATGTAATCACTTTTTTGTTATCTTAATTTGGTTATTATAGTGGATTATGTCATTATATAGAGAGATCTTGTTGTATGTTTTATTGTTTTTTTTTTTTAGACTAAATTATGTCTTATGATTTTATGGTGGCCGTGCAAATTTGGGACGAACCGACCGGGCCGGCCTAAATCGAACTGCTTGATTTTTAATCGAACCGATGGACTACTCGGATTGATAATATCAAAAATCGATAAAATCGAACCAAATCGATTAACCGATAGATCTTATATATTTTTATTATTTTGATTTGCTGTTTATTATTTTTAGACTTTTTTTCTTTTATCTTTATCGGACATAGAATGCCTGAAATAAGCTATTATGTTTGGGGAATGAATGATGAAATGATAAAATGATGGAAATTACTTATTAACAAACATGTGTCAAAGGATTACTCAAAATATTTAAATATTTATTTATTTTAAATATGTCGTGTTCAAATACTAAATTGATCAACCGATCAGAACTAAACCAAAACAAGTCGATCGGTTTCAAAATGGAACGGTTTGTTTGATTCGACTGTCATTATTTTACAAACGAATAATTTGATTTGACTGCGATTGTGACTAACTAGGTCGACCACCGACCGAATATATATTGATTAGGCGTAAGTATGCGGTCAAAAATTATTATCTCATAAAACTATTTGGTGATTTTTTGGAACAATATTTAACAGTGATCTTTGAAAACTCTATATATTAACTAACAATATTTGGTTCAGTTTTTGGTTCCGAAAATGTTCTATATGTTTATGTTCTTAACGACTTAACCCTTACACTTCATAATTGATCGGGTCCTTCCTCTGATTCTAAGCCTTTGGAAGTTCTTCATGCTAGATCACTTTTTTACCAGGCATATTCTATTTTTATATTTTATAAAAAATAATGATGTAAATTCATCTTTTAGCTCATAAAATTATAAACATTATAGTTTTCGTTTCTTATTCTTATTCTTTAAATTTAAATCATCAATACCGATATATAAATTATATATAATATGTAAATTATATATTGGTATAAATTATTATCTATATCAATATATAATCCAAATACTATGATATCATTAATTATTTATAGATAAAAAATTATTTACTCATCCACTAACTCAAATTTTTATATTAATCTAAAACCGTCGTAACCCCTCCACCCTTCGCGTGTGTCCCACATATACTTGTATCTATTAAGCATATAATTAAGTCTCCTGCAAAATCTAGTCTAATTCTCGACAAGATTGCATGCATACTGCAAAGAAATTTACTTCCAATTGATCCTATAAAATAAAGATTATTTATAAAGGCACAACCCCCATTATAAGGGGGGCAAACACACAAAATTTAAAAAAAATTTACCAAAAATTGTTAGGGGACATCACATGGTTAAAAGCCAACCTTTATTCTCAACTTTTGTCTCTTTGTCCAAAGTCCTAAAAAACCATAAATTACTTGTGGTCCCCAAATCCTAAAACCCTAACAAAATTTCATCATTCCAATCATACACAACGAATCTTCAGTCATATATTCTCAAAAAAAATTGACTGAGCTTCGTCTCAAGCTTTTGCTGCTTTTTCAATGATAGAAAAAAAAACTTCCAACAATGTAGAAGACATAAAGAATATCGTTTTCAACGAAGTAATCGTCTCGATGACACCCGAAGAAACTAAGGTTCTTATTTCAATATTTAAATTTTAAAAAAAATTCTGAAATTCGCAAGTACAACGGTCCTGAGAGTAATGACAGTCCTAACTCTTTGTCCTAGGACTGCTAGGATCCCGACAGTCATAAGACCTAGAGCTTTTGGTGTATAATTTTTCTTGGCTTTTCCATCAAGGTGTAGAAATTTTCTTCAACATATATGGTTGTCCCTATCGGCGTTGATTTAAGCCATTTATTTGAGATGGACATTATGTTTAACTCCCATGAAGAAGTGCAAAAATAGTGTCAACAAGTTGTAAAACAACGTAACACGGTCATCTTTATTTCAAGATCGATTAATTATCAGCTTGTGGTTAGAGCTTGGATATGAGAGAGGTGGGTGTTCAGGTATCATCGTAAAAAGATGTAGTCCCAAAAGAGATAAAACAACGGAAGAGAGTTGTTAGGTCATAAAAATATGGATGTCCATTTAAGTTGCCCATTGTTAGCATCGTTGATCACCAATGGATTGTGAAAGTCAAAAATGGTATGCACACTCATCCTCTCACAAACACTTGAGGGTCATTCATACGCAAGACAGTTGACACCGGATGAGAGGGAGCTAGTAGATCAATTCATGACCAATGTCGGTGTTGCACCACGACAGGTTATCCATAGTACGAAAACAAGATAAGAATAACAAGTCAACCATAAGAACAATGTAAAACTTTCATGCATGATGTCTATTATCGGTGAATACCACTACATGTCTGTGCAGTCCGTTGCAATTTTATTCTTTAAAAGGTATCAGATACCAAATGTAATACTTTCAAATACTTTGTATCATACTTTCTTTCCTATATGTGGTCTACTGGCCGACCACTAGCAGACTACTTTGTCATCCCAAAGCTGATCCCTCATTCTCCTATTACTCCACATTTTATGGTGTAATGTCCCAATCTCCTTCAAGTTTGATCATCCCGGCTAGACATGATATCAACACGCCAACACTCCCACAAGATTATCGTTCTTATAGGGACGTGATGTTGTACGAGCCTAAGTTGAGGTTGTATAAGGCAAAAATGTAAGCCCCCTGATTTTCAGTAATTTTTAATTTGAATTTTTTCATAATTTTCTGAAATTTTTTGGGATTTTTCTGTAATTAAAACCTAGGCTTTTGGTAATTAAATAATTTTTATTTGCTATTAATTACTATTAAAATACTGTGAAAATAATATTTTTGGGTGTAAAATAAAAAATTGGACTTAGGATAATTTTCTGGGAATTTATTGGGCCCCGTACCTATTTTTATTCACCTCAAAACTATTTTATTAATTATTTCACTATTATTATTTATTCAATTAATTATTTTATTATTTAAATCCTTAACCCAGCCCAGCCTAACCCGGCCTGTGGGCTATCGGGTCGGGTCGGCCAGACCCGAACCCGCCGCCCGATCCGCGAGTCCCTCTCCCCTGACCCGGTCGATCCCTCGCGTCTCCCGCCGGATCCGCTGGCCGCGCCGCCTGTCGCCACGCCCGGCCACCTCGCCCGACCCTCGCGGCCACGTCTCCACCCCCTCCGCCTCTTCCGGCCCCCTCCCCGCGGCTCTCCCCCCTACTTAAACCCCCCCCGAGTCTCCCCCCCTCCGGACAGAACTTCCCTCTCCGACCACCCCGCCCCGCCTGCGCCACCGCACCAGTCGCTGCCTCCTCTGCCATCTCCCCCTTGCTGTTCCCCTCCCGCAGAACCCCTTGCCGGAGCTGACGCCTCCCACGGCCCGCAGCGGCCCAGCAGCCGACCGACGCTTCCGGCCGCTCAGTCCACGCCGCCGCCTCCGCCCAGCCTCGCAGGCGCCGCCCCAGCCTCCTCCGGCCGGCCTCCCCCACCGCAGCGCCGCCCAGCTCCGGCAGCCTCCCCAAACCCTAACCCTAGGTCTCGCGCGTGTCGGACACGTGTCGGACACGGAAATTCGCGTCCCCGGAGCCCTGTTCAGGTACCATTTTCTCCCTGCTCGTTTATCCATTTTTGATTCCGTCAGTTGCGTTGCGTAGCCTGCATGACCCCCTCGGTGCCCGTGCAACCCGCTCGGGACATCGCGTCCTGTGACGATCGCGAATCGCGATCCAAAAACAGGAAAAATAATGCCCCGATTCACCCCGGAACTGGGTACGCCCCGCCAAACGGGACGACTTGGTCGTGCACGGACTTCACAGATACGTGCGCGTCGTTGATACGGACGTGCAGGATTTCACAGAAGTTGATTTGGATGTGCGTGCACACTGGAATCAACGCGTATCCGCGGACACCGTCCCGTATCTGCCCTTTCTGGAACGCGTCCTAACTTTGTGTACACACGTCGGATCAAAACGAAACTTGCGCCATCGGACTCGTAGCCATACGCTGGTCCTGTGACCCAAGTTTGGTTCGATTCTGAGAACGTTGACAGAATCGCGTGTCGTGGGCCCCACAGGCTCCACTTGACGGACGATTTTGTGACCTGCTCACCGGAATCCAATTCTGGAAGTTCCGTTGGGTTCGTATCATCGTTTCTGACTTGTTGACACTAAGTTTGACGAATTTGGAGACCTTTAATCCTGACACATTTTTCGGTGCAAAGCGGGCCCACATGTGGACCCCGTTTTGACCCGAAATGGCCTTTTTGCTCTTGTCTTCAAATTGGACTCAAGGACAGGCGTTTCTAGCTGATTGATATTTTCTGGATCTGATGGTAATATTTATTTCAGCAATCGGAGTACTGCCTGCAAATCCCACTGCTGCCAGAGTTACAATTGGAACCGAAACACCAGGCAAGTGTACCTTGCCAAACCCTGCAGCTT
This sequence comes from Iris macrosiphon, assembly GCA_036927795.1. Lineage (NCBI taxonomy): Eukaryota > Viridiplantae > Streptophyta > Magnoliopsida > Asparagales > Iridaceae > Iris > Iris macrosiphon. The sequence goes on along the minus strand of JAYESA010000019.1, from coordinate 44,506,892 downwards.
GCTACTTATTTCCTTGACTTATTTATACATCGGTGGGCAATTATACCTTGCCAACTCGCAGTGATTTTTGTTATAGTACTTTGCCTGAGTTCTTTGTATAAATATATATAAACCTGTTATAAATGTTCAACCCAGGACCGAGTGACTTTACTTAGCGTCCGATTAATAGTCGGGTGCCAACCCCATACGCGTTGTTGTGTAACGTCACATAGACATGGATACCGAGACCCGATATTTCTCGTACTTGTCTTATCAAGTACATCATAACCCAGGACACCTGACACTATTCATGAGACAGAGTCTTCCTGAGACATTCATGATAATTCTGTATAGGATACAGGACTTGACAGAGATATTATATTTAAAGATACTATATGACTTGTTGCATTAGCTATGATCCCGCTTGACATGGACATGAGATGTTATGGTCATGATATGCGTGGTTACATTGGGTGGGGAGAGACACACAAGCTACAGGTTGATTATATTATGCCGGCGTCGTAGTCTCCCATTGTGAGCTAGACAACCACATGATATCACTGCTACCGGCTCCCCGACACAGAGCTTGTAGTAGTTTCAGCCTGAGTTCTAGTGATGCTCTCAACTTGCATATCACTTAGCTGGTTACATAGTTTACCCTATTGTTTTATTTATTTCCTGCACTGCATGATTATGGCTTGAGCTTTCTTGTACCTTGCTATGTCCCCTGAGGACCTGGATCCGGATTATGTCCCCAGGTATAGCCGAAAAGATCCATCCAGAGATACACCGTACAAGAGCACTTCCAGGAGCTGTACCAGGACCTGAGGACGAGATCGCACCAGAGGACTTCTCCTGAGCATTGGCTGTATATAGTTAGTTATTTTTGTTTCTGTTTCTATTTCCAGTTCATTTATTTCCTGTCTATTTGCTTGATGTACCAGACATATTCTCGGATTATTTCCCGAGACACTTTATTGAGATTTTCTCATTTATATTCATTTATATTATTTCTGGCATTTAATCTGTGATTATCTGTTGTGGATGAGATTAGAATAACCTGGGACTTGTAACAATTGTTCTATTTATTGTTAGACTACAGCTTAAGCATGCCCTGATGGATCCATTAAATTGGGTTGTGCATCGGTGCGTGCTGCTGGCCATTGCCACGTGTCCAGTTTTCTCGATATTTTGGGACTGGGGCGTGACAAAAAATGATAAACGTTTTGGTTATCATTGAAACGATCAAGTTGTAGTGGAAGAAAGTAATGTTACCAACAAGAACAAAACAGAGTATACGAAGCGAAGCTCTCGATGGGTCCAAATAAAAATCTTACGAAGGCTTACAACACTTTATCTCTCTCTCTCGCTTACAAAGGATCTCTTCGTTCCATACATCATGTCCCGTATATCCAAGCTAAGGCCTCGTACCTGAGTACCTGAAAAGAATGTCCATAAACATAGGTCACTACACAGTTGTACAGTTGAGCAGGATAACCCACTCAGATAAACCAACACTAAGTAATCATGTGAATACGACAGTTATTATATGGTGGTCTTGCTAGTTATTACTTAGATCGATTCCAAGTCATTCATGGCATGTTATACAAAAGCAGTAAAGCAGGTTAAGCATGTAAGCATTTAAAACTAAGTAAGCATACTAGTATGTTATATCCTATTCGCACAAGCAAAGCAATAAAATCTATCGAACCGCGTCACTACCCGAGTCTTGCTACCAACAATGAGTACACTTTTGCCTGAGGCAAGGTGGCACCTGCCATCTACACAAACAAATATATCAAACCGATTCTATCTATATGAAGGTCTCTGGCCAAGCCATAAAGGACTATTCCGAGGTATTTTGACCTGATCCAGCGCTGAGTTGCAAGCCAGCTTGTTGGTCTCAAACTGACAAGTATTTTGATTGTCCGGTCCGTCTGAGGTAGCATGTACCAACAGTGGGTTCCCAATACCTGTGCTTCGGTGCCCCGGTGCCTATCCCGGTGCCCCGGTGCCTATCCCGTTCGAGAAAATCCAAAATCTATGCGTACAGGTTATCCGTGACCATGCAATGCTCTGATAATGTAGGTACGACGAGAAACACACCTTCTCACCCCATTATACGTTACTCGCCCTGGCTCATTAGATTCACCATATCCGATCTCAAAATAATTCACAACGCACCATGCCGTTTTTTGACACAGTGTTCTGTAGGTGCAACACCCCTCTCCGACATAGTTGCCCACTTTCGAACCATAACTGCATGCTTCGCTTGACTAGGCGTTACTATTGATACTCGTGCATAATGCACTCTCGCTCGATGAAGTGTTCCCGGTGTTCCAGTCGTAAAGTTCAACTCAAGCCACAAATTCTATTATCCGAACGATGCACACTTTATGCACGCCACAGTACGATATTTTAATGTTCTGACTAAATATTCAAGATGCAAGGTGTAATCCATTTTATTAGGCATGATGGAGTAGAGGAGAAGGAGAAGAACTCACTCACCAAGTTGAACCTGTTTGATGCTTTGCCTAACACTCTGCCTTGCCGATACGACTGATTCTTTGAATCTGTGGTCCGATACGAAGCACGATCTACTCAATTGGTATGACTGTGCGAGCAGGTCATGCTCTCCAAATCATCCAATCCAATCGGACTAAGAAAGACGACATTATCGCTCCAATTCCTCTATCTCTGCACTGCTCTGAATGAACACACTGATTCCACTGCTCGCCACCCATGCCTCCTTTCGTGTGAGGCGCTACTCTGATTTCTTTGAACTCCGTACACCACCTGTACACGAAAATTAACTTACTCAGTACTTCTTCTATTCCAAATCTCAGCGTAATACACCGTACGAGTGCGGGGCATGCATTACATAATATATCACTTAGAATAAGGTTCATCCTCGAACCAAACCAGTACCTATTCCTTTCATGTATTTCGCTTGCCTATTTTAGAAACTCTTCTCCAGGAACTCATACTTTACTGATCCTGACTCATCATCTTTGCTTCACGCTCGACGCTCATACACAAATTCCATATTCTCACATCCTCCTTGTAGCTCAATTCAAATTCAGCATATTGCTTATTTTTTATCATACACATATTAAAGGCATCCCCAAAATATATGCATTTCAGCCGAACTTAGTGATTGTCATGCCCTGTTTATACAGAACCGATCATTCTTGTATTCGGTTTCGCAGAACTGTTCGTCCTCGCTCAGGCATGATATCGTACAAATTTGGGGTTTCACTTGTACAAGACAAGAACGTGCACATGTGTCAAAATATTTTGAAAATATCTCAGCAACACAGCAGCAGAATATTTAACACACATTTGAATTGGAAGAAAAATATTTCTTTTATTTATTCATTGCAATGGAGTATAAATTTATTAGCACTGAAATGAAAATGCCTTAACGACTTAAATAGCTTTTGCATAAAATGAAAGACTAATAGGGTGACATAAAATAATGTTCTTTTTACATACATTATGTCCCTTTATTATATTCTTGAAAACTGGAAAGCAACAACTAGAAATCTTGGAATACTTTGAAGATAGGAAGAAGATTTGAAAAGAACTACAATAAAAAGCTTTATCTTCCTTGCGCTCCGAAGGTACCTCGGTCACCTATGTTTCCCACAGAGATGTGGGTCAGTACTCAACATCTACTAGTGAGAAGAACTAGCCCACTCACCTAAACCAACACTTCTGAATTAAGACAAGAAGTTTTATAGGCAACAGTTTAAAATAGGCAATAATTAAGCAGTAAAACATATATATAATCTTTGCAACATATGAATCTTACCTCGGCCAATGGCCATTCCTGTATAATTTACAGGATTGTTCTTATCGCCCCCGCATAAGACATCATTAGCATGAAACTCTATTATGGTCATTTGTGATATTTCACCATATAGGACTTTTATCATGGTATGTAGTACACCTCTTCAAGAAGGTATCTAGCCTCCATCGAGAATCCCACAATAACTCGTTCCTATAAGCACGTTTGAATGTCTTCCCATAGGTCAAAGTAGTCCTCGGTACCCCGGGTCCAGATCGAGAAAACTTATTACCTTGTGCACAACTTGTCCATGACTATGTGAATACAGAAATGACTAAGTTATTAACATATTGCATTATAAATTAATAAAATATTCACAGCCAATATTATTCTCAATGAGGTCTTCTTAGTCCATACTTTTCTCGCTTGGGGACTTATACAGTCCATACTTACTTGCCTTCTCAATTTTTTTATGGGGACTTAAACAGTCCATATCTGCCTTCCTTTGTTGATTGTTTACTTCATATCATAGCATACTCTAGATAGTTATAAAGATGTTCTCTACTTGTGTCGCATCAAGATGCAAAAGTGGTATTAAACTTGTGGCATTATTAGCATTATCGATCATTGCACTTATCAAGGTTACAAGAGAACTTTATTAATTATTGGCATAAAGTAGTAGAGAAGAAGGGACACAATCGCTCACCAAATTGAGAATGCCGAGAGAAAAGGACGCTTACTCGCTCAGGCTCCGATCACGCATCTATCTTCATTGGCACCAATATTTGGTTAGACTACCATCTTCCTTTCTCTTAGAGTTCTCTAGAATGAATGCATGAAATAAAAAAAATGGGCTAAACAATCAATTATCAAAAATCAATCATGAAAACGCATTCACCAAAACCAAGCAGCAAAAATCTGAGAAAGCCAACCAAAAATCCAACGAAAACTATTGGACTCATTCCAACATAAATCGATCCATCAATTGAAAAAGTTGATTACATTGTCCGTGATCGATTCGGCCATAAAGTTTTTCCATACTCAATTTTGACTGAGTCAATCGAGCAACTAGCCTTATATAGTGAACCGCTAGGAGCGGGGCACTACATAATATACCACTAAGAAAAAGTTTTGTCCTTAAAACTTGAAACAAAGATCCTACCTCTAGGCCGAATAAGGAAGGGTACTTCTTCCTCATCTCTTCATCGAGTTCCCACGTTGATTCCTCGACTGCATGATTCTACCACAATACACGAACCAAAGCCACCGACCGATTATAAATGGTTTCTTCTTCCTTTCCAGGATATGAACAGGTTCTTCTACGTAGGATAGGTCAACACTCAGCTAAAGCTGATCAAAGTTTACTAAGTGGCTCGGGTCATGCACGTATCTCCTTAGTTGGGAAACATGGAAGACATTGTGCACTTTCGCTAAAGTCGGAGGTAGTGCAAGTCGATAAGCCACTGGCGCAATCCTCTGTAGAATCTCGAAGGGTCCAATAATTACTGACTCAGCTTTCCTTTGATGCCGAACCGCATCAAGCCTCGCATATGTGTCACCTTTAGGAACATATGATCACCCTCCATAAATTCCAAGGGTCGTCAATGTACATCCGCATAACTTTTCTGACGGCTTTGAGCGACTCAAAGATTTTTTTGAACTATGTAAATTTTTTCGACGGCCTATTTAACAAGTTCCGGTCCGAGCACTTGTCGTTCACCGACTTTCTTCAAATATATCGGCGATTGACACTTGCATCCAAAAAGTACCTCATACGGGACCATCTGAATGCTCGCTTGATATCTATTGTTATAAGCGAACTCTGCCAGCGATATATAGGTATCCCAATTTTCCTTCAAATTCAGTACGCACGGTCTCAACATGTCTTCAAGGATCTGGTTTACTCTCTTGGTCTGTCGATCAGAATGGTACACTGAGCTGAAATACAACTTGGTGTCTATTGTCGCCTGAAGGCTATTCCAGAAATGAGACAAGAACCGTCCATCCCTATCCGACACATTTGAGACTGTCAATCCATGTAATCGAACAATCTGATCCAAGTAAATCTGAGCCAAACGGTCAGCGCCCCATGCAATTTTAATTGCAATAAAATGAGCCGATTTGGTTAGTCTATCCACGATGACCCAAATTATGTTATTTCTCCATTGCGTCTTCAGTAAGCCCACTATGAAATTCATTGAGATATTCTATTACTTCTATTCCAGATTGGTGAGGTTCTGCAGCTCTCCACCTGGTCGCTGGTGTTCTGCTTTCATACGTTGACAGTCCAAAAAGACCGTGACACAAATAATGGCACATCTCTCTTCATGCCATGCCACCAAAATATTGTGCGCAGATCCTTGTACATTTTAATGCTTCTCGGATGCAAGGCGTACCCAATATAATGAGCCTCAGTTAGTATTTACTTCCCAAGTTCATCATCCTTAGGTACGCACAATATTTCATTAATCCGCAATATGCCATCTTCATGTTCCACGAAATCGGTTGCCTTCCCTGCTAAAATTAACTCACGTATATTCTATAAAAATATGTTATCCTTTTGCGCGAATTTGATCTTTTCTAGCATGCTCATCTCTAGTTGCAATTGAGCCAGTTGTGCCCCTGATTTTGGACTCTGTATTAAATGTCCATTTCTTTCAACTCTCTAAGTAGCCTGCTTGACACAGACAATGATCCGTCAAATTTCTGAATCAATGCATCCGCTACAACGTTTTCCTTTCCTAGAGTATAAGCAATTGACAGGTCATAATCCTTTATTAATTCCAGCCAACGTCTTTGCCTCAAAGTTAGTTCTTTTTGTGTGAATATGTACTTGAGACTCTTGTGATCCATAAAGATCTCGTAAGATACTTCATAGAGATAGTGTTGCCATAATTTTAATGCGAACACAATTGTTGCAAGTTCTAATTCATGAGTCGGGTAAATCTTTTCATGCAGCTTTAGTTGCCTCGAGGAAAATGCGATCACTTTCCCACGCTGCATAAGAACACAGCCCAATCCAAGCCAAGATGCTTTGTTATATATCTGAAATCCCTCAGGTCCGTTTGGAAGATTAAGGATTGGAGTCGAGAAGAGCCACTGCTTCAGTTCTTGGAAACTGCTCTCATAGTCGTCTGTCCATTTGAATACTACTCCCTTCTGGGTGAGGCGAGTCAGAGACGACGTAATCTTTTTAAATTTATTTACGAATCTCCTATAGTAGCCGGCCAAGACAAGAAAACTTCTGATCTCACTAGCCGATATGGGCTATTTCCAGTCCACCACTGCCTTAGTTTTCTTTGGGTCAATTGATACACCATCTGCTGAAATAACATGCATAAGAAAAGCCATGTTGCTCATCCAAAACTCGTACTTTCTTAGCTTCGTATATAACTGATGTTCACGAAACATTTGTAGTACGGTCCTTAAATGCTCGATCTGAGTTTCTTTATCTTTTGAGTAGATCAGAATGTCATCGATGAACACAACAGTGAATTTGTCTAAGAAGGCTTGGAATATTCGGTTCATCAGATCCATGAAAGTCGCTGGAGCAGGGTCAAAACAAAAGGATAACCAAAAACTCGTAGTGTCCATATCTCGTACGAAATGCCAACTTTGGGTCATCCGCTAGTTTAATCTTCAACTGGTGATAACTTGAGCGAAGATCAATCTTTGAAAATGAGGCCGCACCCTGAAGTTGGTCAAACAGATCAATAATTCTTGGTAGAGGATAGTTGTTCCGCACGATGACTATGTTCAGCTCCTGGTAATCGATACAAAGACGCCATCTTTCTTCTTTACAAACAGCACTGGATCCCCCCAAGGTAAAACACTTGGATGAATATAGCCACGATCCAGTAACTCTTGTAGCTGTGATTTTAGTTTCTCTAATTTAGCAGGTGCCATCCGATACGATGATTTTAATATCGGACGAGTATCCGGAAAGGTGTCAATAGTAAACTTAATTTCTCGATCCGGAGGTATTCCAGGTATCTTGTCCGAAAATACGTCAAAGAATTCTGCCACGCCTTCGATTTTACCCAAGTCTGCGCCCTTCATTCGAGTGCCCCGAACAGAAGAAAGGTACCCTTTATACCCCGAATATAGCATGCGGCTTATCGTCACTATCGATACCACTATCACTGTCTTAGCCGTTGAACCACATGAATAAGAGAACTCTGTCTCACTAGGAATGCAAAAAATAACTCTATTCTCCGTACAGTCAATTGTTGCATTGCAAGCCACGAGCCAATCCATGTCCAGGATGATATCATAGTCTGTGATGTCCAGGACTAGTGCATCCAAGGACACGTATCTTCCTCCAATGCAAATATAACCGTCCCTACAAATTGAACTAGAAGGAAAATCTACTTTGGATATAGTGCTGACACAAAGATTCATATCTAGCGGTGTCTTACAAAATTTATGTTCATTAGCAAATGCATATGATATGAAGTTATGGGTAGCACCCAAATCAAATAGTACACGATCATGTATTTTTCTCTAAAGCAGTATACCTGTTATGACAGTGTTTGAGGGAAACACTTCTTCTTGAGGTCGTGCAAACACTTTATCTTGTGCTGTAGGACGAGGGTTCAGAACATTCGTTGGTGCTGCCGGAGGATCCTGTGGCGCTTGCCCATGATTCTGGTTATGGTACTGATCGCAATTCTGGTTGTGATACTGCTGATCATGATGTTGATTTCTTTCCCTACTGTTGCATTCATAGTGCTTGTGATCCAGCCTGCCATATTTGTAACATCTTGTACGACACGCTTCCGTACGGTGTCCAGGACGATTGCACCTAATGCACTACGGTCGCTGATAGGGTCCCCGATTGTCATTTGTGTTTTGACATCAGATCCGCTTGCTACCATGGATCATTTGTAGTTTTTTCCACGACTGTTATATGTCTCCCCTTGAGGATGAAAATTTTCCATCACGAGAGCCGCTTCATAGGCTTTCATGTACATTGCACACTTCTAATTGAGAACATCACGCTACAGGCCTTCGTTCAGGCCCTCAATGAACTGTAGTCATTTTGCTTCATCATTCGATATCATGTAGCCACCGAACTTACATTTATTCAAGAAATCTACTTCATAGTCATCGACAGACATATTTTCCTGCTAGAGAGCTACGAACTCATTTTCTTTCTTTTGGCGGACAACTAATGGGATGAATTGTCCGATAAATACATGTTTAAATATCTCCCAAGAGACTTTGGTTTCTTGGTTGGTTCAGCAAAGCGCTTGTCTCTTTGATTTCCACCAGTCTTTCTCTTTCAGACGAAGTTGTACAGCCGCACAATCTACTCTATTGGTGCCCTGAATATCCACCATACGGAAGATTCCTTCAAGGGTATTTAGGAATCCCATTACTTCCTCTAGTTCTGCCCTGCCATTGAACTCAGGCGGATTGTAGCTTTTAAACTCAAAAAACTTGAACGTCGGTCACCTTCTTGGAGGCTGTTCAGTTTTCTCTGCTTCGACTACCACTGTCTCTATAGCCGCAGCTACTGCGGTCTCATTATTATTTTCGGTCAGAGTAGCAACCAGTTGATACAGGTTATCAACTTACTGCTGTTGTGTGTCAAATCGGATTTGGACCTGGGTCGTTAGCTGCATTTGAAGCTCTCGATGTTGCGCCTCAATCATCTTGTAATGAGAATCACTGTTTCTTTTACGTCTCTAACATTAATTTTTATTACTTTCTCCATTGGGTCGGACGACTATGTCGCCTTGGAGCTATCCCCTTTTGTCAACTGCAAAAAAAAATTCCATTAGCACCCATAAAATATTTATGGGCTTATTGTATGGAACATTATTTCATGCAGCGCTATCGAAAAGCAAATCATCTAAGAAAATCGTTATTATTTGAAAATTTTCATTTGAAAACCATTTTTAAAATCTGAGGAACTTTAAACAGTGCTCTGATACTAACTTGTCACGTCCCAGTTCCGTATAACCAATCGTCCTCGTATTCTGTTCCGCAGAACCTTCATCCTTGCTAGGGCATGATGTTGTACAAATCTGGGGTTGAACTTGTACAAGGCAAAAATGTGCACACGTATCAAAATCTTTTGAAAATATCTCTGCAACACAGTAGCAGAATATTGAACACACATTTGTATAGAAGAATTTTTTTTTATTCATTGCAATAGAGTACAATTTTCTCAACACTGAAATAAAAATGCCTAAACGGTTTATATAGATTTTGCATAAAATGAAAGACTGATAGGCTAACATGAAATAACGTTCTTATCCTATACATTATGCCCCTTTATTACATTCTTGAAAACTGGAAAGCAGCAACTAGAAATCTTGGAATATGAAGATAGGGAGAAGCTTTGAAAATAACTGCAACAAAAAGCTTTATCTCCCTTGAACTCCCGCGGTATCTCGATCACCTGGGTTGCCTACAAAGACGTGGGTTAGTACTCAACATGTACTGGTGAGCATAACTAGTCCACTCACCTAAACCAACACTTCTGAATTAAGACAAGCAGTTTAATAGGAAATAGTTCAAAATAGGCAACAATTAAGCAGTGAAACATATAATCTTTGCAACATATGATATTACCCCGGTCAATGGTCGTTCTTGTATAATTTATAGGATTATTCTTACCGCCCCTGCATAAGACATCATTATCATGCAACTCTCTTAGGGTCATTGGTGTTGTTTCACCATATATAAATTTTACTACAGTATGCAGTGTACCCCCTCAGGAAGGTATCTAGCCTCTACTGAGAATCTCGTAATACCTCATTCCTATAAGCACGAACGAATGTCTCCACCTAGGTCGAAGCAGTCCCCAGTACCCCGGGTCCAGATCGAGGAAACTTATTACCTTGTGCACAAGTTGTCCATGACCATGCGAATGCATAAATGACTAAGTTATAAACACATTGCGTGGTAAAATAATAAAATATTTACAGCCAACATTATTCTCAATGGGGAATTCTTAGTCCATACTTTTTTCGCTTGGGGACTTATACCGTCCATACTTACTTGCCTTCTCACTTTCTTTACGGGGACTTAAACAGTCCATATCTGCTTTTTCTTTATTGATTGTTTACAATATATCATATCATACTCTAGATAGTTACGAAGATGTTCTCTACTTGCGTCGCATCAAGATGCAACAATGGTATTAAACTTGTGGCATTAATAGCTTTATCGATCATTGGACTTAGCAAGGTTACAAGAGAACTTTATTAATTTTTGGCATGAAGGAGTAGAGAAGAAGGGACAGAACCGCTCACTAAATAGAGAATACCGAGAGAAAAGGATGCTTGCTTGCTCAGGCTCTAGTCACTCGTCTATCTGCATTGGCACCAACATTTGGGTAGACTACCATCTTCTTTTCTCTCTGAGTTCTCTAGAATGAATATATGAAAATAACAAAAATGGGCTAAACAATCAATCATCAAAAATGCATTCACCAAAATCAAGCAGCAAAAATTCGAGAAAGCCAACCAAAAATCTAATAAAAACTATTGGACTCATTCCAATAGAAACCGATCCATCAATTGGAAAAGGTTTATTGCATTGTCTGTGATCGATTCGACAGTAAAGTTTTTCCATACTCAATTTTGACTAAGTCTATCGAGCCACAAGCCTTATGTAGTGAACTGCTATGAGCGGGGTACTATAGTGATGACAAATTTGGACAAGTTTCGAGGGCATCTTCACGTCCGAAACATCCATCACTTTACTCTCAATTGAACCAATCCTAACGTTCATCCCATAACTCATTCGCACGTGCACTATTCTGAGAAATAATGATTCTCCACTGGCGATCTCTCTACTGACCCCATTTAATCTGCATTTTGGCTCGATCCATTCCCTAGCGATAGCGCAAATCACTTATACTTTAAGTCCATGCGCCTCCAAGCGCAACGAGTATTCTGTAAGTCCCTATCATCCAACTATTTTCTGAATTCTTACATGCATCGCCCGATGTAAACACCCTAAATTTTGAGAATAATTTTAAATTAAGTTATTTCGTTTTGGGAATTTTTGGAAATTTAAAACCAAGATGAGTGTGATTTAAAGAAATAATTTTAAGCATGGCTAGATGGGGTTAAAATATTCTGGAAGTAAAAATTTATTGTGTATGATGGAGAACCGGACGCATGGCATTTTTCGGTGAATTTATTGGACACCGGAGCAGCGAAACGAGGACCAAAAGCTAATTGGATCTTGAAACGAACCAAACCCAGCCAACCCATTGTAATGGGTCGGGTCGGGTCGGATCCAGCAACCCGACCCGAAACCCTAACTGAACCCTAGGCGAAGTCCATCGGATTCACTGTGCCCACCCTATTTATACCTCGACTTCCGCGCTACCAGCCGCCGCCGAAACCCTAGATCCACTGCTAACGACCCCCGCCGAGCCCGACGTTTCATCCCCCATCGCCGCCGACCCAAACTGTGCCAACCGCTGCTGTCGACCCCTGAGATCGACCCGCCATCGTCCGTTCAACCGAGCTCCACCGCTCAACTCCCCGCGCAGCCGTGAACCCATCAACCCCCCCCTGATCGAGACGCCTCCGCCGCCGGATCGACCTCCCCACCAGCAGACCGCCTCCGCGTCCGCCGTATCCCGTCGACCCCATTCGCGCCGCTCCGCTCTTCCCATCCTCTGATTGACCCGCGGAGCAACCCGACTTCGGCCACGCTGTCGCCGAGCGACGTCGCCGAGCGACGTCGCCCAGCGCCTAACTCCGGCGCCGTCCCCATTGGCCAACCAGTCGGACAGCCCATCATCGGAGTCGTCAACTCGAACCGCTGCCGCTGAACGGGGCCAGACCCACCTGTCATCGACGAAGCCCGACGCCTCACGAACGCCATCCCGCTGACCCGAGTCAGAAACCTCGCTCAGATTCTCGTCGGACACGGGAATCCTCGACCAGAATTCGGTTCGCGTCAAATTGGACTCTCGGACACGTGGAATTCAGCATTCACGGAGCCCTGTTCAGGTACTGTTTTCACCCTCATCGCAACTCCAATTTCAATTCCGTCAGTTGCTACGCGTAGACTGTGTAACCCTCTCGGTGCCCGTGCAATTCGCTCGGAGCATCGCGTCCTGTGGTGATCGCACACCGCGATCCAAAAACAGGAAAAACATCACCCTGTTCCACCCCGGAACTGAGTCCGCCCCGCCAATCGGGACGACTTGGTCGCACGCGGTCTTTACCAAACTGTGCGCGACGTTGATACGGTCGTGTAGGATTTCGCAGAAGTCGATTCGGAGGTGCGTGCACCCCGGAATCAACGCGTATCCGCCAACAACACCCCGTATCCGTCCTTTCTGGAACGCGCTGTAACTTCGTGTACACACGTCGGATCGAGACGAAACTTGCGCCATCGGACTCGTAGCAATACGCTGGTCCTGTGAGCCAAGTTTGGTTCGATTCTGAGGACGTTGACGAAATCACGTATCGTGGGCCCCACAGGCTCCACTTGACCGGTGATTTGTGAGCGGCTCATCGGAATCCAATTCTGGAAGTTCCGTTGGGTTCGTATCATCGTTCCTGACTTGTAGACACTGAGTTTGACTAATTTGGAGACCTTTGACCCTGACACGCTTTTCGGTGCAAAGTGGCCCACAAGTGGAACCCGCTTTGGTCCGAAAATGACCTTTTTGCCCCTGTGTCCAAATTGGACGTAAGGACAGGCATTTCTAGCAGTTTGATACCTTCTGAGACTATTGGTGATGTTTGTTACAGCATCTGGAGTAGCCCCTACCGGTTTCACCGATCCCAGGACGACAGTTGATATTCGGACATCAGGCAAGTGTACCTTGCCAAACTCTGCAGCTTAGTTATTTATTTTCCTTGCTATATATATATTACTGTGCATGCTCAATCTAGGACCGTTTGACATACTTAGCGTCCGATTATCAGTCGGGTGCCAACATCGTACGCGGTGTTGGGTAATGTCATCTAGATATGGACATACGTGACACTTTATCTTCTCGTACTGGTCATACCAAGTACACTTGACCCAGGACACTGGACACTGTTCATGAGACAGGATCTTCCCGAGATATTCGTGGTGATCCTGTATAGGTTGCAGGACTTATAGAGATACTATATTCTAGATACATTATGACTTGTGCATTAGTTATGACCCCGCGGACATGGACGTGAGACGTTATGTTCATGATTTGTGTGGTTACATTGGGTGGGGAGAGACACACAGACTACAGGCTGATTATATATATACACCCCTATTACCGTGAGGCACAAGACTCTATAGCCGAGCTTGGCCCATTACTCATATTTACTGCTGCTACCGGCTCCCCTACACAGAGCTTGTAGTATGCTTCAGCCTGAGTTCTAGTGCTGCTCTCATCTTGCATATCACTTAGCTGGTTATTTTAGTATTCCCTTATTGTTCCATCTATTGCTGGATAGATTCACAGGCTACAGGTTGATATTATTATGTCGGCTACTCAGTCTCCCGCTGAGCTAGACCACCCCATGATACCCTTGCTACAGGCTCCCCTACACAGAGCTTGTAGAGGTTCAACCTGAGTTCTATTGATATTCTCTCTTGCATTTATACAGATGTTACATACTTACCCTGCTTATCTCATTATTTGCTGCACTGTTATATTCTGGCTTGTATTATTTCCTGTACCTTGCTATGTCCCCTGAGGACCTGGATATGGATTTTGTCCCCAGATTTTGCAGAACAGGTTTACCCCGAGGTTTACGGGACCGCAGCAGGAGGAGCCGATCCAGGAACTGTACCACCATCCGAGGACGAGGTCTTAGCTGAAGACTTCTCTTGAGCATCCATGTTTATGCTCAGCTTTTAGTATTTCTTTCAGTCTTTTCTTTTCTGGTCTGTAGAACCATTGTACTAGATATTTATCGGGTTGTTCCCCGAAGTACTTTGTGAGACTTGCTGATGATTTACATTCCTCATTTATTATGTGGATCATATTTTATATCTTGTGTGGATGAGATTAGTTGTGCCATGATTGTCGTAGACTTGTTTTACAGCTTAAGTATGCCCTGATGGATCCTTTATATTGAGTTGGTCCATCGGTGCGTACTGCTGGCCATTATCACGTATCCGGTCCCTCGGTATTTTGGGACTGGGGCGTGACATGGTTTTTGTGGTGGCCCATGCAGGTCTACGACTAAATAGTTCGGTTTCAACTTAGGGACCGGACCAGCCTGCCCTAAGGATAGTATAAACTATAGGATCTCATCCATCATTTAACCATTTGTTGAACTCTATATCGAACTCGAAATTTTTACTTGAACTGCATCCTGTATTGATTCCTCTGAGCGTTCTCATAGTTTATCTTTTGATTTCAGAGCAATGGATTCCGAGAACAGAGATGATATTCCCTTGGAGACACCGCACGACGCTGTGATTACTTATGGAGATGGAGTGACCCCTGGAAGTGGAGGACAAGCATCGCAGAGCGATCAAACCGGTCAGCCTAATCCAAGGTTCCGAAGATGAAGAGAATTCTTACGGGAGGCGGTATTATTCCAGTTAGTGATGTCTGTAGATCATGTTCTGTAGTCGTATGTGGCCGAGAAATGCGAGCACAGTTTCTGATATTTTCTATGCCGGATTATGACGTCGTACTTGGTATGGACTGGTTAAGTCGGTACCATGCGACTCTTGATTGCCGAATTGGGCGGGTTATATTTAGACCGCCAGGACATCCAGAATTCGAGTTTCTCCGAGGAGCAGTAGAGCAAGGAGTTCAGCCTACTCTTAGGGTACTAACTGTAGAAGGGGAGCCAGGTTACCCAAGAGTCATCTCAGAATTTGTGGATGTATTTCCCGATGATCTTCCAGGTTTACCGCCTGATCGGGAAATAGAGTTCACGATAGACTTAACCCCAGGAGCAGAGCCAATCACTTCAACAGTTTATCGATTAGCACCCAAGGAGTTGGTGGAGTTGAAAGCACAGGTTGATGATCTTTTGGAGAAGGGTTTCATTCGGCCCAGTGTTTCACCTTGGGGGGCACCTATATTATTTGTGCCGAAGAAGGATGGAACAGTACGGTTATGCATTGATTACCGGGCACTAAATGCTGTAACCATCAAGAACAGGTATCCCCTACCCCGCATTGATGATCTATTCGATCAATTGAGTGGCGCAAGGGTATTTTCGAAGATTGACCTTCGATCCGGCTATCATCAGATCAAGGTAAGGAAGGAAGACATCCCGAAGACAGCTTTCAGGACAAAGTATGGGCATTATGAGTTCTTGGTGATGCCGTTTGGTTTAACCAACGCACCAGCAGTGTTTATGAGCTTAATGAACAGGGTCTTTCATCAGTTCTTGGATAAATTCGTAGTGGTATTCATTGACGACATCCTCATATATTCCAAGAGCCCTGAAGAGCACGAGGAACATCTTAAAATCGTGTTAGAGACCTTGAGGCAGGAGAAGTTATATGCCAAGCTTAGTAAGTGTGAGTTCTGTATGGACAAAGTACCTTTCTTGGGACACATCATATCAGGAGAAGGACTTTCCGTAGATCCAGAGAAGGTGGCAGCAATAGAGACTTGGCCTACACCCACATCAGTCGCAGAGGTGAGAAGTTTTCTCGGACTTGCGGGATATTACCGAAGGTTTGTAGAGAATTTCTCAAGGATTGCAGAACCAATGACGAAGCTGACACGGAAGGACCAGGAGTTTATATGGACAGAAGACTGCCAGAAGGCTTTTGAAGAACTGAAGAGAAGATTAACAACAGCACCTGTCTTGACTCTTCCTTCAGGGTCAGGAGGTTTTGTTGTTTACAGTGATGCATCAGGCAGTGGACTAGGATGTGTTTTGATGCAACATGGCAAGGTCATTGCTTATGCGTCGAGACAGTTGAAGGACCACGAGAAGAACTACCCAACACATGATCTGGAATTAGCAGCAGTGATATTTGCATTAAAGATATGGAGGCACTATCTTTATGGAGAGAGGGTAGAAATCTTCACCGATCACAAGAGTCTGAAGTATGTATATACTCAGAAGGAGCTAAACATGAGGCAGAGACGCTGGCTGGAACTGATGGTAGATTTTGACATCGATCTGCAGTATCATCCGGGGAAGGCGAATGTTGTTGCAGACGCACTGAGCAGGAAACCTATGGCCTATTTCTTGACGGTGCAACCCGAGTTATTGAGAGATTTGCAGGAGTTACAGATAGAGGTCGTCTTACCGGGACAGAATGGATTGATGGCTAATCTTGAGATTCAGTCATCCCTCGTGGAGAAGATTAAGGAGGCATTGCCCACCGATGCTAGATTTCGAAGACTCAAAGAAAGGACAGAAGCCGGCATTCAGACAGGACTTCGCATCCACGAAGACGGGACCTTGAGGTTTGGAAACCGCCTGTATGTTCCAAATGGAGAATTGAGACAGGAGTTGATGACGGAAGCACATAGCTCTATGTACTCTGTTCACCCAGGAGGAACCAAGATGTATCGAGACTTGAGGCAATATTACTGGTGGCATGGAATGAAGAGAGAGATCGCAAGATTTGTGACTAGATGCTTAGTCTGCCAGCAGGTAAAGGCCGAGCATCAGAGGACCGCAGGGATGTTACAGCCGCTTCCTATACCAGAATGGAAGTGGGAGCACATCACGATGGATTTTGTCACAGGTTTCCCAAGGAGCCCCAGCGGAAGAGATGCAGTATGGGTTATTGTGGACCGACTCACTAAATCGGCACACTTCTTGCCATTTAGAGTTGGGCAGTCCACAGAGGTACTAGCCGACATGTATATGCGACAAATCGTCAAATTACATGGAGTACCTGTTAGTATTGTATCGGATCAAGATTCGAGATTTACATCTCATTTCTGGAGAAGCATGCAAGAGAGTCTAGGCACCAGACTCAAATTCAGCACGGCATATCACCCGCAGACAGATGGACAATCGGAGCGCACCATTCAGATCTTAGAGGACATGTTGAGATCATGTATGCTAGATTTCGGAGGATCTTGGGAAGATCATTTGCATTTAGTAGAGTTCTCCTACAATAACAGTTATCAGGCCAGCATTCAGATGGCACCATTTGAAGCTTTATACGGAAGGAAGTGCAGGTCACCTATATGCTGGAGTGACGTCGGTGAACGTCAGATACTGGGACCAGAATTGGTCACACAGACAGTGGAGAAGGTGAAGCAGATTCAGAATCATCTACGGGCAGCTCAGGACCGACAGAAGCATTGGGCAGATACGCACAGACGTCCCCTAGAGTTCAAAGAAGGAGATCACGTATTCTTGAGGATTTCGCCTACTCGTGGTACTATCAGATTCGGGAGCAGAGGCAAGCTGAGCCCAAGGTATATTGGGCCATTTGACATTCTGGAGCGCGTTGGTGAGGTGGCTTATCGACTTGCATTACCTCCATCCTTAGAGGGAGTGCATGACGTATTCCACGTCTCACAGCTGCGAAGATACGTGACCGACCCAAGTCACGTAATCGATCATTCAGAGATCGCAGTAGGCCCGAGCTTGAGGTATGAGGAACAACCAGTTGGCATCCTCGACGTCAGTGAGAAGACATTGCGGGGACAGACAATCAGACTGGTCCGAGTAGCATGGAAACATCATTCACCAGGCGAATCGACTTGGGAACGAGAAGATAGTATGCGTCAGCGATATCCCCATTTGTTCGAGGAGGCAGTTGTAAACTAGGCCACCTTGTATTTCCATAACCCTTCTTTAGTAGCTTATTCTTTGATTGCGAGGACGCAATCCTTTTAAGGAGGGAAGATTGTAAACACCCTAAATTTTGAGAATAATTTTAAATTAAGTTATTTCGTTTTGGGAATTTTTGGAAATTTAAAACCAAGATGAGTGTGATTTAAAGAAATAATTTTAAGCATGGCTAGATGGGGTTAAAATATTCTGGAAGTAAAAATTTATTGTGTATGATGGAGAACCGGACGCATGGCATTTTTCGGTGAATTTATTGGACACCGGAGCAGCGAAACGAGGACCAAAAGCTAATTGGATCTTGAAACGAACCAAACCCAGCCAACCCATTGTAATGGGTCGGGTCGGGTCGGATCCAGCAACCCGACCCGAAACCCTAACTGAACCCTAGGCGAAGTCCATCGGATTCACTGTGCCCACCCTATTTATACCTCGACTTCCGCGCTACCAGCCGCCGCCGAAACCCTAGATCCACTGCTAACGACCCCCGCCGAGCCCGACGTTTCATCCCCCATCGCCGCCGACCCAAACTGTGCCAACCGCTGCTGTCGACCCCTGAGATCGACCCGCCATCGTCCGTTCAACCGAGCTCCACCGCTCAACTCCCCGCGCAGCCGTGAACCCATCAACCCCCCCCTGATCGAGACGCCTCCGCCGCCGGATCGACCTCCCCACCAGCAGACCGCCTCCGCGTCCGCCGTATCCCGTCGACCCCATTCGCGCCGCTCCGCTCTTCCCATCCTCTGATTGACCCGCGGAGCAACCCGACTTCGGCCACGCTGTCGCCGAGCGACGTCGCCGAGCGACGTCGCCCAGCGCCTAACTCCGGCGCCGTCCCCATTGGCCAACCAGTCGGACAGCCCATCATCGGAGTCGTCAACTCGAACCGCTGCCGCTGAACGGGGCCAGACCCACCTGTCATCGACGAAGCCCGACGCCTCACGAACGCCATCCCGCTGACCCGAGTCAGAAACCTCGCTCAGATTCTCGTCGGACACGGGAATCCTCGACCAGAATTCGGTTCGCGTCAAATTGGACTCTCGGACACGTGGAATTCAGCATTCACGGAGCCCTGTTCAGGTACTGTTTTCACCCTCATCGCAACTCCAATTTCAATTCCGTCAGTTGCTACGCGTAGACTGTGTAACCCTCTCGGTGCCCGTGCAATTCGCTCGGAGCATCGCGTCCTGTGGTGATCGCACACCGCGATCCAAAAACAGGAAAAACATCACCCTGTTCCACCCCGGAACTGAGTCCGCCCCGCCAATCGGGACGACTTGGTCGCACGCGGTCTTTACCAAACTGTGCGCGACGTTGATACGGTCGTGTAGGATTTCGCAGAAGTCGATTCGGAGGTGCGTGCACCCCGGAATCAACGCGTATCCGCCAACAACACCCCGTATCCGTCCTTTCTGGAACGCGCTGTAACTTCGTGTACACACGTCGGATCGAGACGAAACTTGCGCCATCGGACTCGTAGCAATACGCTGGTCCTGTGAGCCAAGTTTGGTTCGATTCTGAGGACGTTGACGAAATCACGTATCGTGGGCCCCACAGGCTCCACTTGACCGGTGATTTGTGAGCGGCTCATCGGAATCCAATTCTGGAAGTTCCGTTGGGTTCGTATCATCGTTCCTGACTTGTAGACACTGAGTTTGACTAATTTGGAGACCTTTGACCCTGACACGCTTTTCGGTGCAAAGTGGCCCACAAGTGGAACCCGCTTTGGTCCGAAAATGACCTTTTTGCCCCTGTGTCCAAATTGGACGTAAGGACAGGCATTTCTAGCAGTTTGATACCTTCTGAGACTATTGGTGATGTTTGTTACAGCATCTGGAGTAGCCCCTACCGGTTTCACCGATCCCAGGACGACAGTTGATATTCGGACATCAGGCAAGTGTACCTTGCCAAACTCTGCAGCTTAGTTATTTATTTTCCTTGCTATATATATATTACTGTGCATGCTCAATCTAGGACCGTTTGACATACTTAGCGTCCGATTATCAGTCGGGTGCCAACATCGTACGCGGTGTTGGGTAATGTCATCTAGATATGGACATACGTGACACTTTATCTTCTCGTACTGGTCATACCAAGTACACTTGACCCAGGACACTGGACACTGTTCATGAGACAGGATCTTCCCGAGATATTCGTGGTGATCCTGTATAGGTTGCAGGACTTATAGAGATACTATATTCTAGATACATTATGACTTGTGCATTAGTTATGACCCCGCGGACATGGACGTGAGACGTTATGTTCATGATTTGTGTGGTTACATTGGGTGGGGAGAGACACACAGACTACAGGCTGATTATATATATACACCCCTATTACCGTGAGGCACAAGACTCTATAGCCGAGCTTGGCCCATTACTCATATTTACTGCTGCTACCGGCTCCCCTACACAGAGCTTGTAGTATGCTTCAGCCTGAGTTCTAGTGCTGCTCTCATCTTGCATATCACTTAGCTGGTTATTTTAGTATTCCCTTATTGTTCCATCTATTGCTGGATAGATTCACAGGCTACAGGTTGATATTATTATGTCGGCTACTCAGTCTCCCGCTGAGCTAGACCACCCCATGATACCCTTGCTACAGGCTCCCCTACACAGAGCTTGTAGAGGTTCAACCTGAGTTCTATTGATATTCTCTCTTGCATTTATACAGATGTTACATACTTACCCTGCTTATCTCATTATTTGCTGCACTGTTATATTCTGGCTTGTATTATTTCCTGTACCTTGCTATGTCCCCTGAGGACCTGGATATGGATTTTGTCCCCAGATTTTGCAGAACAGGTTTACCCCGAGGTTTACGGGACCGCAGCAGGAGGAGCCGATCCAGGAACTGTACCACCATCCGAGGACGAGGTCTTAGCTGAAGACTTCTCTTGAGCATCCATGTTTATGCTCAGCTTTTAGTATTTCTTTCAGTCTTTTCTTTTCTGGTCTGTAGAACCATTGTACTAGATATTTATCGGGTTGTTCCCCGAAGTACTTTGTGAGACTTGCTGATGATTTACATTCCTCATTTATTATGTGGATCATATTTTATATCTTGTGTGGATGAGATTAGTTGTGCCATGATTGTCGTAGACTTGTTTTACAGCTTAAGTATGCCCTGATGGATCCTTTATATTGAGTTGGTCCATCGGTGCGTACTGCTGGCCATTATCACGTATCCGGTCCCTCGGTATTTTGGGACTGGGGCGTGACACCCGAGCTCAACCAACCAAACTCTAACTTGACTTTAATCGTCCTATGTCTCATATGCACCGCCACCATATCATCTTCATCTCTGAACGATTATCACATCTGACACTACCCCAGCTAAGCCACTTACCTAAACATTGTACTATACTCTTTAATCAGTTCAGCCCAATACCCTTGCCTGCAAACTCAATTCCTCTCTGGGTGAACACCTATTTGGGGCTTATATGATCTACAAAAAATTTGCCGCCACGCCATAGGGATAGTGTCGCCACGATTTTGATGTGGACACAATCGTAACAATTTCCAGGTCATATGTAGAATAGTTCTTCTTATGTTGATTCTACTGCCTCGAAGTACATGCTATCACCTTTGCCCTCTGTATGAGCACGTATCGAAAATCAAGTCCAATTTTATCTTGTAGATTTGAGGCACGTCTGTCCCTTCCGGAAGTGCAAGAAATTGATCTGAAATGAGCCACGGCTTTAACTTCTTGAAGATAGTTACACAATCACCAATTTATATGAATGATATTCCCTTCTGGGGTATAACGAGTCAGAAGAGATTCTCTCTTCGATAATCTACAACTCTGAATCTTATCAGTTGACTTAGGCCATTTTCAACATCGCTTCGATCTTCTGGCTGCATCTTCAGCTGAAGGCAATCCTAATAATCTCTCAAATCCAAAACTCAGTCACCTAGACCTATCTTCAACATACACCACTCAACATCCCCCATCGATGCATTCCCAAATGCGTCACCGCAAGGGTTATTCTATGGGTCATAGTATTTACTTCGATTTGGTGGTTAAGTCGCTAGGATCATCTGTCCCAAAGATACGCTCGATAATTGTAAGTCATCACGATCGATGGATATTACTATGAATCATACTATATCATAATCCAATAATCCAATCCGAACATACTTCTGAATCTGAATGCATGCACTACTTGTTGAAATGCCTAGCCACCTAGGGTCTGACTATCTATCCAAACCACTATCGAGGAACTACGGTTGCTAAAAATTATCTTTCAATACTGTTATGCCAAAGTACCGGAATACGAAGACAGACATGGCCAACTACCCCGTACAAGGTATAGAACATTGTACGACAATCACGGTTGTAACTAGACAAGGGGGTGCATACTATAATCAAGTCACTTAGGGTCACACGCAAAATCTATTTTCTTAATCAATCAAACAAGAAACAGTCAACATAGAACATATTTAAAAAAGCAGAAAAATGTCCCAAACGCTCTGTCAAAAATATTTTAGAAACTAGTTGTAAAAAATGTGGAGCTACTTGAGTAGCAAAAGTATATGATCGTGATCAGCTGTAGTCTGATTAAATAAAATCATGTAAAGAAAACTAAATGTCCATACATGCCAGCTAATAAGTGTCGGTGGCTAAATGTCCAAAAGAGTAAAATGTACACTAACGAACAGGGAAGAAGAAACCCACTAGTGTCCCTCAGCGGCCATCCGTCTGGTGCACGCCATTGTTCAAGTGGAAGTAAGCTGGATCCTCAGGTACTAGCTCTAAATCTGGTCATACAAAACAGTGGGGTTAGACCCCAAACAGTAAGTACCACAAAGGAAGCACGAATGAAGAAACAAAAACCAACTAAGAGATATATTTATATAAAAATTTGTTTCTTATTTTTGGTCCATAGCCTATCGTGACACAACGATCTAACCCTACAACCAAACAAGGAAAAGGGTTAGGCCACTGTACCATGATAGTCCATGTTCCTGGACTACTTGATAGAAGATACAACCACAATCAGGATTAATTATAGAATGGTTAATCACTTGTACGACTTGCTAGGTGGAGTCTGGGTTATCCCAGAATTAATGCATAACTAGAAATTCTCATATCATGAGCTGTTAAGCAGAGGTAGTTAAGCCATGTTAATAACGTAGAACATTGTATATGCACTGGTCCCTCGTAAAGCCACCGTGCTAAATCACGTAGAATATTATACAATATAGTATTCAGATATTCTCGTATACTAGTGCGGACGTGACACAATATCCATAGGGGCAAACCTTTAACGTCATGACGATTGTCTGAGGTGGCTCACTTGCACGATCTTCCATCCCTCTCAATGCTTTACAAATTTTAGTTCCCTAGTTAACCCTACGGTTATCTAAAATCACATGGCATGGTCGCATGTTCCTCTCCTTATATGTTGTACCGTAATATAGACACGCTAGATACGAATCCACTTTGTTACTGGATAGTTCAATTTGGATTCCCTCGAGCATGATGCAACAATCAACAATTTCTAGACATGCTTGGTTATTGATCAACTATAATGTCCATGATGGAGAAATAATATAATATCATATGTCACATAGGATGTACAATTTTCTCAGTACCGAAATGAAAATGCATGAACGGCTTACATAGATTTGTATAAAAGAAAGACTGATAGGATGACATAAAATAATATTCTTATCCCATACATTATGCCCCTTTATTATTTCTTGGAATCTTGAAACAGCTACTAGAAATCTTTGAAATACTTTAAAAATAGAAAGAAGCTTGAAAAGACTGCAAGAAAAGCTTTAATTTTCTTGAGCGCCCTCGGTATCTCGGTTACCTGGTTTGTCCACAGAGACGTGGGTCAGTACTTAACTTGTACTAGTGAGCAGAACTGGCACACTCACCTAAACCAACACTTCTTAATTAAGGATGCAATTAAATAGATAACATTATAAATACAATATTACAATAGGCAACAGTTTATAAGCAACAGTTCATGCAGTGAAATATATATAAGCTTTGCACATATGGAATCCTTTCCCCGGCCAATGGCAGTTCCCGTATAATTTACAAGATTGTTCTTACCGCCTCTGTATAAGACATCATTAGTATGCAACTCATTCTCACTGGGTCATTTATGGTGTAGCACCATGATGGACATGCCATATAGGACTTCGATGGGCGTGTGATGTGCCATTCAAAGCAGGTAGCAAGCCTCAATAAATGTCTCACTTATACCCAACGCTACCAAATTGCTACTATTTCCCCCCGGCCGAACGATCCCCAGTGCCCCAGGTCCCGTTCGAGGAAATTTACTACCTTGTAAACAAGTTTTCCATAACCATACAAAGCATTTACGACTATATGATAAGCATAAATAGTAGTGTAAGGTATTGAAACATTCAGAGCAACAATGCATAGTTTTCTATTCTCATTTCAGCATACTTATGCATTTGATTCGATTGGTACTTTGTAGACTCTAATTTACCGCTAAGTCATGGCACCAAACTATGACACAATGATTATATCCTTCCCTGTGTTACATAATTGAACATCCCTCTTATCAATGCAATTCTATTGATTTATAATAGCGGTATGAAACTTGTGGCATTAGTGGCTTTATCGATCACTGGACTTAGCAAGGTTACAAGAGAACATTATTGATTATTGGCATAAAGGAGTAGAGAAGAAGGGACAGAACCGTTCACCAAATAGATAATGTCGATATAGAAATGGTGCTTGTTCGCTCAGGCTTCGTTCATGCATCTATCTGCCTTGGCACCAATATTTGGTTAGACTACTGTCTTTATTTCTCTCAAAATTCTCTAGAATGAATGCATACAATCGATGAAAATGGGCTAAAAAAATTAATCAACAAAAACCAATCATAAAAATACATTCATCAAAACCAAGCAATAAAAATCCAAGAAAGCCAACCAAAAATACAACGAAAGCTATTGGACTCATTCCAACAGAAGCCGATCCATCAATTGGAAAGGTTTATTGCATTGTCCGTGATCAATTCTACCGTAAATTTTTTCCATACTCAATTTTGACTGAGTCAATCGAGACACAAGCCTTATATAGTACACCGCTAGGAGCGAGACATTACAAAATATACCACTAAGAAAAAGTTTCATCCTCGAAACTTAAAACAAAGTTTCTACCGCTATATTATCGAATAAGGAAGGGTACTACTTTCGCATCTCTTCCTCAAGATCCCATGTCAATTCCTCAACTGCATGATTCTGCCACAACACACGGACCAAAGCCACTGATAGATTCTGTAGGATCTTCTTTTTCCTGTCTAGGATTTGAACATGTTCTTCTGAGTAAGATAGTACAACATTCATCTCAAGCTGATTGAAGTTCACTACGTGACTCGGGTCATGCACGTATCTCCTTAGTTGGGAAATATGGAAGACATCGTGCACTTCTGCAAAAGTAAAAGGTAGTACAAGTCGATAAGCCACTGGTGCCATCCTATCTAGAATCTCAAAAGGTCCAACAAACCATAGACTCAGCTTCCCTTTGACGTCGAACCGCATCACACCTCGCATAGGTGTTACCTTTAGGAACATATAATCACCCTCCATAAATTCCAAAGGTCACATATGTACATTTACGTAGCTTTTCTCACGACTTTAATCAACTCAAAGATTTTCCCGCACCAAGCGAAGTTTTTTGATGGCTTGTTCAATAAGTTCTAGTCCGAGTACATATCGTTCACCGACTTCCTCCCAATATATCGGTGATTGAAACTTGCGTCCATATAGTGCTTCATACGGGGCTATCTGAATACTCGCCTGATAACTGTTGTTATAAGCGAACTCTGCCAGCGATAGATAAGTATCCCAACTTGTCTTCAAATTTAGCATGCACAGTCGCAACATGTCTTCTAGGATTTGGTTTACTCCCTCGGTCTGTCCATCAGTCTACGGATGGTATATCGAGATAAAATACAACTTGGTATCCATTGCCGCCTGAAGGCTTTTCTAGAATCGAGACAAGAATCTTCTATCCCTATCTGACACAATTGAGGACTGGCACTCCATATAACCAGACAATCTGATCTATATAAATTTGAGCCAATCAGTCAGTGCTCAATGTATTTTTGATTGCTATGAAATGAGCCAACTTAGTCAGTCTATCCACGATGACCAAAATCGTATTATTTTTCTTGGTCGTCCTTGGTAAGCCCACTATGAAATCTATTGAGATGTCCTCCCACTTCCATTCCAGAATGGCAAGGTTTTGCAAATCTCCACCGATTCGCTGGTGTTCTGCCTTCACATGTTGACAATCCAGACATCGTGACACAAACAATGCCACATCTTTCTTTATGCCATGCCACCAAAATATTGTGGACAAATCCTTGCACATTTTGGTGCTTTCTGGATGCAAGGTGTACTTAGCATAATGAGCCTCAGTCAGTATTTTCTTCCTGAGTTCATCATCCTTAGGTACACATAATCTACCCTTAAGCCACAATATTCCATTCTCATGTTCCACAAAATCGGTTGCCTTTCCAGCTGAAATCAACTCGCGTATCTTCTTTAGGAATATGCCATCCTTTTGCGCGAATTTGATCTTTTCGAGAAAGTTTGGTTCTAACTGCAATTGAGCCAGTTGTGCTCCCTGTGTATGAACTTTGTATTCGATGCCCATTTCTTTCAACTCTCGAAGTAACCTGCTTGACACAGATACAGATCCAACGAGTTTTTGACTCAATGCATCTACCATAACGTTTGCTTTTCCCGGCATATAAGAAATTGTCAAGTCATAATCCTTTATCAGTTCCTGCCACCGTCGTTACCTCAAGTTTAATTTCTTTTGCATGAATATGTACTTAAGGCTTTTATGATCCATGAAGATATCGCAGGACACTCCATAGAGATAGTGTTGCCACAATTTTAACGCGAACAATATTGCCGCAACTTCCAAATCATGGTCGGGTAATACTTTTCATGTTGTTTCAGCTGTCTTGAGGCATAGGCAATTACTTTAACACATTGCGTAAGAACACATCCCAATCCATACTGAGATGCATCTCTTAGATCTGAAATCCCTCAGGTCCATCTAGAAGAGTAAGAATTGGAGCCGAGATGAGCCGCTGCTTCAATTCCTAAAAACTGCTCTCACAGTCGTTTGTCCATTTGAATACTAATCCCTTTTGGGTGAGGCGAGTCAGAGGCGACGCAATCTTCGTGAAGTTCTTTATGAATCTCCGATAGTAGCCAGCCAAGCCGAGAAAACTTCTGATCTCACTAGCCGATGTAGGTTGTTTTCAGTTCACCACTGCCTCTATCTTCTTCGGGTCAACTGATACACCATCTGCTAAAATAATATGCCCAAGAAAGCCACATGGCTCATCCAGAACTTGTACTTGCTTAACTTCGCATATAACTGGTGTTCACGAAGTATCGCAGTACGGTCCTTAAATGTTCAACATGAGTTTTTCTATCTGTCGAGTAGATTAAGATATCATCGATGAACACGACGACGAACTTGTCTAAGAAGGGTTCGAATACTCGATTTATCATATCCAGGAAAGCCGCTGGAGCATTGGTCAAACCAAAAGGCATAACCAAAAACCCATAGTGTCCATATCTTGTACGAAAAGTCGACTTCAGAATATCCTCTGGTTTGATCTTCAACTGATGATACCCTGAACTAAGATTAATCTTGGAAATACTGTTGCGTCCTGAAGTTGATCAAACAAATCATTAATTATTGGCAACGGATACTTGTTCTGGACTGTCACTTTGTTTAATTTCTGATAATCTATGCAAAGAGGCATTGTGCCATCTTTCTTCTTCACAAACAGCACTGGAGCTCTCCAAGGTGAAACACTGGGATGAATATAGCCACAATCTAGTAACTCTTGTAGTTGTGACTTCAGTTCCTTTAATTTGGCAGTAGCCATTCGATATGGAGCTTTTAATATCGGTCGAGTATCTGGAAAGGTGTCAATACTGAACTCAATTTCTCGGTCTGGAGGCATTCTATGTATCTCTTCTGGAAATACATCAGAGAATTCTACTACGACTTCGGTCTCTCCCGAGTTTGCGCCCTTTATCCGAGTATAGAATACGTCTTATCGTCATTACCGATACCACCATCACTGTTTTAGCCGTCGGACTACACGAATAAGAGAACTCTGTCTCGCCAGAAATGCAAAACACAACTCTCTTCTCCGTATAGTCAATTGTCGTATTGCACGCTCCGAGCCAATCCATGCCTAAGATGATATCGTAATCGGCGATGTCCAGGACTATTGAATCCAAGAACACGTACTTTTCTCCAATGCAAATATAACCATCCCTGCAAATTGAACTTGCATGCAAATCTATTCCGGACGGAGTATTGACACTAAGATTCATATCTAATGGTGTCTTACAAAATTTATGTTCATTAGCAAATGCAGATGATATGAAGCTATGTGTAGCACCAGAGTCAAATAGTACATGAGCAAGTATTTCTCTGTAAAGCAATATTGTCACGACCCGCACCCGGAAAATCAGGCATGAGTCGTGGGTACGTCCAGCCTACGCCGCAGCATCGGCGGTAGAACGCTGTCTAGGTCTACTAACAATCTCACACAATCAATATATAAACCTGTCAAGATCTCAACTCCAAACTGAGGAGCAATATCATAATGATAATCTCAAGTACTCAATCACGAATCTAAGCACGATAAGATAACACAAAAAGTCTAACAACTATAAAGTCTAACCAACAACAACTACTACAACAACCACAACATTAATAATAATAATACATCATCTAAAATAATATACAATATAAGGTCTCAATCCAAAATTGGAGACAAATTCGGTGCCAGAAGCTAATAAAAATAATAACAAGGTCTTAGTGATCCCGGCTACCAACCCGAAAATCACTCCTAAACTAGAGGGTCCCTATCTGCACCATCGACAGGCTCAGGTCCATAAAACATCGAACACCAATCCTCCGGATACTTTGAAAAAAATATGTCCAGTTAGGACTGGAGCAAGGACACATCTAACAACAGTTCCAATTAAATGATAAAAACTATAAAGCAGTTATAACAAGTAGCAAGAAGAATGAAGTGAGTATGAAACAAGAAAATATACATGTATCACTGGATCATAAAGATAAAGATGCAGAAATATCAGAAGAAAGATAGTAATGACTGCAAGATACAAGAAATCTAAACTAAGATCAAGTCTGTGCACATGAACGTGTAGTGAGTCCAGCATAAAATACATGTAGTGAGTCAAGTCCAGAAACATGCAAGTGAGACCAGCAAGAAATGCAAGAGAGTCCAGACTATAAAGAATGAACTCGGTGTCTTTGAAATACTTATTTCGATATGTAAACGGCTAGGGGTAAGTACGGCTCACCGCGCACTGGGTGCGCGGCTGCTATCATTCCAGATTAGACCAGAGGGAGTGATTCATGATAATTCCAGTTGGGAATGTTTACATGTTTACTCGAGTATTTCCCCGCCCCGACTAATACAAGTAAATCCAAGACCCGACACGTAAATCAAGTATGAGTCCAGCCTGAAACATGAGTGATGCCTGTAGTGATGCCTGTAGTGATTCCAGAATAGAAGCCCAAAACATGAAATGTACGTGTCGCAAGTGAATAATTTTAGAAATACCAGTCAGTGTCCCGTGTTGTGCCAGAATAATTAGATGATACTATACTAGAAGCTGAATCATAATAATCATCAGATAATGAAAACTATCAGAGAATGTACTCGCCTGACGTCTTGAGCAACTAGCGATCCGAACTGGTGTCGCAAGGACCTATTGCGAAAAGCAAGATTAAACAGGGTTCTAATGAGTTAAACAGATATAAAATAACTAAAAATAGGCTTCTAGGGTCGTTCTAGGTCAAACGGGTCAAACCGGTGAAATCCGGGTCAAAAAGTCAACTCGGGGTCCAAAAAGTCAACTTTGGGTCAAATCTAGGTCAAAAGTTGACTTTGGCGGTCAACCGAGTCAACTACGGTCAACTCTAGGTCAAACTAGGGTGCCCCTAAAATTCTAGGCCAAAACTAGGTCATTAAGCTAATAAACCCTCAAACTCGCCTCCTTGAGATACCGGAATACCCTCGGTATCCGATACCTCAACCTAGGCTACGCACCCCGCCTATACCCGCTAAAACCTATGCTAGCACGCGTAAATATATACACATATACATAAAAACCTATCTCTAAACTCAAACCTAGACATTTGCTCAAAAACCCCGCTTGAAACTCAATACCTTGGATATCTCAAGGTATTGAGATACTTTGGTATCTCAAGGTATTGAGATACCTCTCTGAACTCAACCCTACTACCTCTCTAGCTAACTAACTATGCATAAACATATATATCTAGCTATAATCTAGGCTAATATATATATATATCTAATACATATATACATATACCTAGGTATCTACATATATATATATATATCACACATACACACATATACACATACCTTATATATATAACCAAACTCATAAATATATCTATATCTATATCTAGTATCTATACATATATATAGCTATATGTATATATATATCTATAAATATAGATATATGTATATCTAATACCTATCCATCTATCTATCCATCTATTTATATATCCATCTAACTATCTACCTATCTAATATATATCTGTCTATTTATCTAGCTATCTATGTATCTATCTATTTATTTAGATATCTATCTTATCTAGATATCTATCAATCTATTAATCTATTAATCTATCTATCTATCTATATATTTATCTATGTATCTTATTTCTAGCTCAATATCTATCTATCTATGTATCTAGTTATCTATATATATATACATATCTATCAATCAATATATATATATATAGCCCTCTCTAAACCTCCCGCTACTAGCTCCCTGCTATCCTCGCTGTGCGACGTGCTCCCCGCCAAGAAGCTGCTGCTGCTGGAGCTGCTGCTGCTGCAGCACTGTGCTCGAGCGAACTGTTGTCGCGGCACTGCCGCGGTGCTGCGGCTGCTGCTGCTGATGAAGCGCTGCGCTCGAGCGAACTGCTGCCGCGGCGCTGCGGCTGCTGCTGCCTGCTGTTCTGCTCCTGCCGCTCGAGCGATCTGCTGCCGCGGCGCTGCCTCGCTCTGCTGGCTGCTGCAGCGGCTGTGCGCTTCGCTGCCGCGGCCACACACACGCAAATGCACACACAATCACACACACACGACCACACACACACACACACACACACACACACACACACACATATATATATATATATATATATATATATATATATATATATATATATGTATATATATATATATATATATATATATATATATATACACACAACTCTATATATATGTATACACACTAACTTATATATATATTCACACACATACTAACATATATACTTATACACACATATTAACACATATAAACACACACACACTCATATGCACAAACACACACACACTTATACACACACACACACACACACACACACACACACACACACACATATATATATATATACACATATATCTATATATATATACACACACACTAATATATATATATATACATATACACACACACACTCAAACATATATATATATATATATATATATATATATATATATATATATATATATATACACACACTCACACAAACTCACTCTCACACACACACTCACACACACACTAACACACACTCTCACAAACACACAACCACACACACAAATATACATATATATATATATACACATACACACATACATGTATAAATATACACATATACACAAACTCATATATATATATATATATATATAAACACTCACTCACACTCACACACACACTCACCTACACATACACTAACACCAACACACACTCACACAAGCACTCACTAACACACTCACAAACACTTATGCATAAATACACACACACACAAATAAATATATACATAGCTATATATATATATATATATATATATATATATATAAACACCTATTTATATATATATGCACACACACACACACACACACACACACACATACATATATATATATATATATATATATATATATACACACACACACTCAAATATATATAAATATATATATACATATATATAGACACACATACATATATATATATATAGACACTTATACACCTACACAACACTACACACAACAATGCACACAACGCCCACCAACGCTCGCCCAACGGCCCCGACACGCACAAACACCTATAAATATATAAAATATAATCCAAAAATTCTAGCACACACTCTCCGATGCTAACCCAATGCGCGCACAAGCCCAAAACTAGAAAACCAAGTCGAAATGGCCGTTCGGTCATTTCGACGAACACGCGGTGTGAGGTTCAGAAAATCTCCTGAAACGCATACCAAACCAACTCGAAATCGGCCCAAAATTTACCCACGGGTCCTAAATGATGTCTAGATCCTAGAAAAAATACTACCGCGTCGATTCTAGGTCCATGGCAAAAACGCACACGCACTTAGAATCGGCGACGACGAAAACCCCTAAAACGCCCGAAACACCCGTTTCTCCGCGACATGGCTTCCCGTGTCCGAACGGAGACACGCACTCACCCTCAAGACACCCGACAACGTCTACCTAGGTCCGTCTAACCTAGGGCATCACCCAAAATTGGGCCAAATTCGGATTTCACCCGAAATTGACACAAAACCTAGTGTTAAAGTCTCCAAACACAACCAAACTAGTTCCAACTTCCTTCCACGGGTAGCCTAAGGGTCTAGGAAGGTTCTAAACTATTAATTACATTATATAAGAGTAATTACAAGGAGAAAAATTAGGGTTTACCTCTTGGGAGTTGGAATCCCAAGCCAAAGTCTCTAAAAAGCTCCAAATCCACCACATGTAGCTTCCAAGCTCCCAATCCAAGCTCCAACACCAAATCTAAGCTCTACCCACCTAGGTTAGGGAAAATGTAGGGTTAGGGTTAGCAACCATAGAGAATAGAAGAAGAAAAAAGAGGAATTGGGCACTTACTTGAAGTTGGAAGAAGAAAGGAAGAAGAAAGAAGTAGTGGAGAAGAAGAAGAAGAAGAAGAAGAAGAAGAAGAAGTGAAGAAATGAGGTGGGGAAGGGCTGGGGCTGCTGTGTGCACAGGAATGGGGCTGGGAATAGGCCGGCCTCACCAAAATAAAGGGTTCCCTAATGTCCAAAATACCCAAAATGCCCTCTCCTAACTTGGTTTTGGGTTTCGGGGTTCCAAAAGCACTCAAACCAACTCCAAATCTCTCCAACTAACCCACTAAAAATACAATAAATATTCTAAACCCAAAAATAGGTCTCACAAGGATGTGGGTTGGGTCGAACATGGGTCCACTAGGGTCTGACATGGGTCCAGGCTAGCCAAAATCCTAAAATAATCAATTAAAAAATAATACAACCATCAATTAAATATAAATACAAATAATTATAAATAATACACAATTAACTAAATTAAAATATAAAAAAACTCGACTCTGGAAATGGGGTGGTGACAAGCCTATCCTCCTTATAAAATTACGTCCTCGAAATTTAAAGTCAATCACACTCCCTCTAGGTCAATCCCCCCAACAACCACAGTCAAGAAATTCAACCTAAACAACATGCAAGATCATGGTCCTACTGGTCGTGTTATCACAGTCTCAATCAGGGTCACTACACTATCTACCACAGCACAAAGAAAATTCTAACAGGTACTAATGAAGCACACCACAAGGAATAGAAAAGGACAGAAAGAAGAACAAAGAGACAGACCTGCTAATCCGACACCCGTAGCATCGGCCTCCTCGACCGTCAACGCATAAGCCCTGCCCTGCTGGGGTGTATCCCTCTGCTGGTGCGGGGCATGATGTTGTGCCACAGTTGGCCTAGCTCCAACTCTCCAATCCTGTGCTCCACCCAATAGAGGTGCAGTGGGGCAATCTCGCATCTGGTGAGCAGCGGATCCACAGAACAAACACACCTTCAATCTCCTCCTACAAATATCCCAAGTGTGTCCTGCCTTCCTGCAGTAGGCACAAGTGGGCATCCTCTGATCCTGACCCTGCTGCACTGCCTTCTGTACATAGGGACGCTTAGCCGGTCCCGCACTGCCTGAATCATCCCTACCTCTCTTGGACTTGAGCTCCAAGTCATCCTCTGTCCTCTGAGCATCTCCTACTATCTGCTCGAAAGTTGCCTCGCGGTCGCTCCTGGTCAAAGACTTGACCGCCATGACCAAGCCCTTGCGAAACTTCCTCGCCTTTGCTGCCTCACTCAAGCCCTCCACAAATCTGCCCAGACGGTAAAACTCTACTGCGTACTCGTCCACTAGCACGCTTCCCTGGACGAATGCCTCGAACTGGCTCTCCAAAGCACTGAGCGCCATATCTGGGAAAAACTTCTCCTTGAAAAGCTTCTTAAAAGCCTCCCAAGTAAGCCTTGGTGCCACAATCCTCGTATCAGTGCGATACCATGTCAAAGCGAGGTCGAACATCTGACTGCCCGCTGCCTCTATCTGTATACTGTTTGGAATCTATGCCAGCCTGAAGATCCCCTCGATCTGCTCTATCCAGTCATTCGCGTACATGATCCCTTCTGTACCCCAGAACTCCTTGGGCCGCATCCTCTAGAAGTCAATGATGCTGCCTGGCCTCGGACACTGAATCTGATCTGCCTGTGGCTGAATCTGTGCCACTCTGTCCACTGCCGTCATGGCCACCTGGTGGGTGTTCTCAATGCCCAGCCTCATCACATCCACCTGACGGTGCTGCGCGTACATCATCTCCCTGAAGAACGCAAACAACTGCACGGTATCTACTGGAGCAGAAAGTGGTGGAGGAACCACCGGAACGACTGGGGTAGTCCTCGGATCGACAGGTGAAGGAGAATTCCCGAGAGAAGCAGATGCTTCCTCAACCGCAGGAGTGGTGAGTGGAGCG
Source organism: Iris macrosiphon (assembly GCA_036927795.1). Classification (NCBI taxonomy): domain Eukaryota; kingdom Viridiplantae; phylum Streptophyta; class Magnoliopsida; order Asparagales; family Iridaceae; genus Iris; species Iris macrosiphon. The sequence goes on along the minus strand of JAYESA010000019.1, from coordinate 44,471,490 downwards.
GTAGCAGCTGCCAGAATATGAGCTGGACGAGAGGTAGCAGACCTCTCAGTGGCAACTGCTGGGGCGGTACGATAAGATCGTGTCTTCAGAGGCATCCTGAACACAGATCAAAAGAAGTCAATACGGCACAAGATACGATATCATCAAAGAAGGACAGTCATATTTCAAAAGAAAGTAATTCAGAATAATTAGATTGGAATTGTTCCTAGTCGTGATTGAGTACACTCTCATCCTAGATCCTAGATCCTATAGCATGCTCACAGCAGTACAACTAAATTATTGTACCACCACGACATCGTACTAATTGCGAATCGAGACCTGCATGGGGCCTCCACCAAAAATGTGTCACGACCCGCACCCAGAAAATTGGGCATGAGTCGTGGGTACGTCTAGCCTACGCCGCAGCATCGGCGGTAGAACGCTGTCTAGGTCTACTAACAATCTCACACAATCAATATATAAACCTGTCAAGATCTCAACTCCAAATTGAGGAGCAATATCATAATGATAATCTCAAGTACTCAATCACGAATCTAAGCACGATAAGATAACACAGAAAGTCTAACAACTATAAAGTCTAACCAACAACAACTACTACAACAACCACAACATCAATAATAATAATACATCATCTAAAATAATATACAATACAAGGTCTCAATCCAAAACTGGAGACAAATTCGGTGCCAGAAGCTAATAAAAATAATAACAAGGTATCACGCCCCAGTCCCAAAAATACGTAGGACTAGGACACGTAAGCATGCCAGCCGCATAGATATGGCAACTCCAATATATGGAAACCAAATCCACACGTACGCTGTAATATAAAAATCAATCCACAAGTGGTATAAATATATGTCACAAGTCATAGGGTACAATCTAAATCTCATCCACAGAAAATTAATATAAATGACTAACCAGCATCTATATAACTAGATCTCAACATAAGTATCAAAGGATGATAGTTGGATGGAAACAAATCCACTACCAACTCGAATGTAAGAGCAAATATTAAAGTAAGTACAACACAACAACACCATATAAGAACACCATCTAGCAATCACGGGCTCGAAGAGAGGACATCCACGAAACATATATATAGCCATCCGATCTGTGCTCCTGCAAATACTCAAGAATAGATACACCTGGCAGAGGACCAGGTCCTCAGAGGGACGTAACAAGATACAAAAAATACGAGCCAACTTGAATACAGTAAACATGTATATAATTTGAAAATAAATAAGTACGCTGTACAAGACAATCTGTATGAATGCAAATGAGGATAACTTTTCGACGTATGGGCAAGGGTAGTCTACTCGATCTATGCCTCACAACTCATCACTCGTCCATGAACATTATCAGCCGGCATACCTCGGGGGTAGCGACCCTCGGACTCCATCAATCGACATACCTCAGGGGTAGCGACCATCGGACATGACCCACCATAGTGCGTGCTAGTGACTACGGTGTTACCAGAGTGGTTAAAGCCCATACGCCTAATGATTGTCCTCTATGATACTAAGTGTCAAGTGTGTGTCAACATATCTAATATATAGTAATGACTGAAAGAAAACTACACATGCAAGAATAAACAGAAATGCAATAAATATAAAGAAATATAAATAGCATGCAAAAGTACTGTAATAATTTGGCAAGGTATCTTGCCTGGTAAGAAAGCTGTAAGGTGTACTGTCAAGAAGTCAAACGCACAGGATCAAAAGCTATGGCCACAGAACAAATGTCTCCGGATGCTGAAATAAATATCACCAACGTTTCTAGAATGAGCAAAATAGCTAAAAAGTACTTCCCTTACGTCCAATTTGGATACAGGGGCAAAATAGTAATTTTGGGTAAAAGTGGGGTCCATATGTGGTCCACTTTGTACCGAAAAGCGTGCCAAGGGTAACAGTCTCTAAATGGGACAAACTATAGGTCAAACAACTCTAAATGTCAGTACGAACCCAACGGTATGTCCAAATGTGGATTCCGATGAGCCGAACACAATTTTGTCCAAAAAGTCAACTGTGGGGCCCGCCAATTGGCAATCTGGTCAACCGTCTCAAAAATACGTGAAAATTGGGTCACAGGACCAGCGCGTTACCACGAGTCCAGTGGTGCAAGTTTTGTCGCAATCTGACAAGCGTGCACAAAATACGCGCGAGTTCCACAAAAGTTGCGATACGAAAATGTGTCCGCGGATACGGTCTGATTTCGGCGCGCACACGCGTCCGAATCAGTCCCCACGAATTTTTACGTGTCCGATTACGCTGCGTGCACCATTCGGTACACATGGCACCCGGCGGGGCGGTCCCGTTTGTCGGGGCGCGCTCCATTTTCTAACTTTTGGAAAACTGAAAAAAGTGGGTGCGCGCAGTTTTGTCACAAATTTAACTATGTCCACAGCAACTAATAGCATAGGGTTATTTAACAGAAAATAAACTAGGTCAAGTGTTCTACAGGTATCAAAAAGAATCACCGAATTCGGATCTCCGTGGTGGGAGATACGAACTCGGCAATATGGGTGGTCATTCTGGAATTCTGCGATTCCAGAATTCTGTCTGCTCGCCCAACTTGGGTGCTGTTTTTCACCTAGGGGCACACGTTTTCCGAGGTTGGCTATAAAACAACTTTGGAAGAGGGTTAAGGGGTGATCATACCGATGAAGACGGAACAGCGTTTGGTTGAGCGAGTCGACGGAAAATCACGCCGGAGCGAAGGTGCCTCGAGTGGGAATCTCCAGGGCTCGAGGTCGGAGTCGACGGGATGGTTGGATGGCTTGGCGGGGCTTCTTTGGCTGCGGTGACGGCTCTAGATGGGAAGATGAGGTCTGGAGCTTTAGGTTAGGGTTTTTGGGAGAGAAATATATATATATATATATATATATATATATATATATATATATATATATATATATATATATATATATATATCACAGGGAGAGAGAGGAATGGATTCGGACGGTTCGGCCGAAGGGGCCAAACCCGCTGAAGGAAGGGTCGGGTGAAAGAGAATAAGTAAGTGGCTGAAGTAAATAGGGGCGGCTCCTCTTATTGGCCGCTGAAGGCTAAAGGTCACTAAAGGTTGGGAAAAGGCTAATGTGCTAAGTTGCAGCAAGTAATAAAGGGGGTGGGTTCTAAGTAGCAAAAGTTGCTAAGGGATGTAAGTATTATTGTTATCATTGTTATTATTATTATTAATTTCTTATTAAATTCTTTTACTTTCTTTTCTTTTCTTAATATACATATATATATATATATATATATATATATATATATATATATATATATATATATATATATATATATATATATATATATATTTGTGTATATATATATATTATATATATTCTCATAAGAAAATTTATAGATTAGGATATTGCACATCGTTAGGCTAGCAACAGCTCAAGGGGTCTCCTACATGGAATAAATTCCAAAAAAATTTCTGATGGTCCCATAAGTCCTCTAAGTGCCCGAACACCTAAAATAAAAATTATTAAAAATCTATTTCTCCTAGTTAGACCTAATTACTATAATTTAATTAATAATTAATAAATAAAAGGGGTATATACGATTTTCTAGGAAGGGGGTTTTACATTCTACCCAACTTGTAAAAATTTTGTCCTCGAAATTAAGATTAAGCCACGATAGAATGTCAAGGATGGTATAAGATTTGCATTGTTTAAAATGCAAGGCTAGGTTTAAAGGGGTGGGCGATGTTGCACGTTGCACATCCCAAAAAATCATGGAAAATCCATATGAGCGAAAAATAGGTTTCTTCATGTGTCATGTCCAATGGTGTGGACACATAAATGCTCTTTTGCATAAAAGCGTCCAACAATTGGAAAATTGCACAAAGATGAGAATTGGATGATGGGCATGTCTAGGATAAGGGTGTATAATTTGTAGGAAGGCAGTGGCTAGTGTAGTGCTCCAATTATCGGAGCACGATAAGGGGCACTAAGTGATACAATATTGTAAAATTAAAATAAAATACTGTGTTCTACTTCTAACTGGATTCAAGCTAACCTTAGTCTCACTAACTCAGCCAAGTAGGTCAAATTTTTGGGTGAGGGGTTCACAATCTGCCGAACTTAAAATTTTCTATCTACCACCTAAGGCCATACATCTAGAAAAAACTATTGCTCAAATTATTTAATCATGATTTTAATCCTCAAAGGTTTAACACCAAACATATCACCTATGATATGTCCTTAACCAATTATAAAAGAGAGTCACTAAGTCATGTGTTTAGCCTTATGGGGTATAACTAGTACTATCAGTGTCAACTTATACCAGCACGAGATTTCGTCTTTCCGAAATAGGGGAAGACAGAGAGAAATAATAAAGAACTCAAGGTGAAGGTGATAGAATACAAGTACGAGGTTCAAAGAGATTAAAGAATCGAAAAGAGAGTTGTCAGGACAGTTGTGGATTGAAATCCTATTTTTGGTAATTTCTTATTTACATGCTCGTATCAGTACAGTTATGTAACCGATACGATGTGTCAGACATATCTAGGGGTAAGTATATCTGTCTACTACCATATATCTTAATCCACGTAAAGTAGTAATGCGAAAAGCGAACCAAGTGCACTAAGGTTAGCTAGACCTTAATACACCGATTCTGATTAGACAATTGTATCATTGTGTGCACCCAATAATACATATGCCATAAGCAAGCTCGATGAAAGAATAAGCTTGCAAAAACTAGGCTATAATAGCAGCATAAATCAAGGTAGTACAACAAACATAAATACGCTGGATTATGATGAAAGAAGGTACAAATTAATTCAAGTTCGCAGAAGCAAAAACAACATAAGCAATAATAATAAAAGACTCTACAATCTCTACAGTTATCATACTAATTCCTTGTCTAGGACGCTAGTCGACCAAATAGGGCATGAACCTCTAAATTCTACCGTCTGAATTAATACTGTTGTCTACTGCTAGCATACAATTTATGTTATCTTCTTATGAAAGTCTAAAGTCGGTGTCATTTGGTTATACTTCACCAATGGGTTAAGAGGACTGTGTGATACTAGGTGGTGAGGTATACTACCCAACCTAAAATAATTTAACTGCTATTGTATTGCCTTAAGGATACCGTAGAAGCTCCTATTAATGTCTACAAAAAGGGGTCTTGGTACTTTATTGGAGTATCCTTTTCTATTACATAGGTCATGGTCATCTTACCTCTTAGTCATAGTGCTTATAGAACAAGTGTCAATAGTAAAGATAGAAAGGTTACTAGCCCTCAAGTGAGAGAGGAGATAACTTATGTGGAGATATGGGTTCAATTACGTGATTTTAAAACTAAGTTGTAACCATAAAATTATAATCTAAATGAACAGCTCAACTATCAAATTCTTGCTACTAAGTACATAATTTCAAAATTTAAGATTACAACTATAATTCTAGGAAACTATATATCATATCATAAAAGAATTCATTTGGCCTACAATCAGAAGTGTCAGAGGGCACGAGTTGAAAGATGAAGAATAGAAGAACATGATTAGTCGTCGCATAATTAGCGAGTGCTAGGGTTTCAGGGAAACAAATATATGAAATAAAATAGAGAGGCTATAGATAATGTCAAGGTTTCCTAAGGGGGGATGCTACGCTACTCTCTGTGTTTGCGGTATGTTCAAGAAACTACTATATTCAATGCTCTTGGCTTCCTAAAGTGTCGTATACTAATAATAAGACAATGATCTAAGTTTATAGTTCTAATATTATCTAACTATGAAGGTTAGTTCAGTCCAAATATTGAGTTTTGGTTTCCTATTGGTTCCTCAATACTAGGGTCAACAATATGGTCAAATTTCTAACTAACTCTAGTAGTGTCTATACTACTCTCAAGTCTTCTTAATACATCAAGGGGTAAGGGTATACTAATCTAAAGATAAGGAATTCTATGTTCACTAGATATTCTAAACTTAGTGGTGTGTCTATATTCTTGTTGTATTCTTAATAGGTGTGCTACCATAATCATCATCCTAATAACAAGGGTTCCTATATTCTAACAGAAGGCTATACTCAAAGAACTATTAGGAAAGTACAAGAATCAAGCATGATGCAATTATTCAGATAGAATGGATTGGAAGGAAAACGAATCATAGTCAATTGTGGATGAGATCCTATACTCTATTCCTAGGTGCAGGCTTGCTCGGCACAGTAACGTAACCGAGACAATATGCTCTTGACCTGCATAGGCCACCACAAAAACATGTCATGCCCCAGTCCCAAAAATACGTAGGACTAGGACACGTAAGCATGCCAGCCGCATGGATATGGCAACTCCAATATATGGAAACCAAATCCACACGTACGCTGTAATATGAAAATTGATCCACAAGTTGTATAAACATATGTCACAAGTCATAGGGTACAATCTAAATCTCATCCACAGAAAATCAATATAAATGACTAACCAGCATCTATATAACTAGATCTCAACATAAGTATCAAAGGATGATAGTTGGATGGAAACAAATCCACTACCAACTCGAATGTAAGAGCAAATATTAAAGTAAGTACAATACAACAACACCATATAAGAACACCATCTAGCAATCACGGGCTCGAAGAGAGGACATCCACGAAACATATATATAGCCATCCGATCTGTGCTCCTGTAAATACTCAAGAATAGATACACCTGACAGAGGACCAGGTCCTCAGAGGGACGTAACAAGATATAGAAAATACGAGCCAACTTGAATACAGTAAACATGCATATAATTTGAAAATAAATAAGTACATTGTACAAGACAATCTATATGAATGCAAATGAGGATAACTTTTCGACGTATGGGCAAGGGTAGTCTACTCGATCTAAGCCTCACAACTCATACACTCGTCCATGAACATCATCAGCCGGCATACCTCGAGGGTAGCGACCCTCGGACTCCATCAATCGACATACCTCAGGGGTAGAGACCATCGGACACGACCCACCATAGTGCGTGCTAGTGACTACGGTGTTACCAGAGTGGTTAAAGCCCATACGCCTAATGATTGTCCTCTATGATACTAAGTGTCAAGTGTGTGTCAACATATCTAATATATAGTAATGACTGAAAGAAAACTACACATGCAAGAATAAACAGAAATGCAATAAATATAAAGAAATATAAATAGCATGCAAAAGTACTGTAATAATTTGGCAAGGTATCTTGCCTGGTAAGAAAGCTGCCAGGTGTACTGTCCAGAAGTCAAACGCACAGGATCAAAAGCTATGGCCACAGAACAAATGTCTCCGAATGCTGAAATAAATATCACCAACATTTCTAGAATGAGCAAAATAGCTAAAAAGTACTTCCCTTACGTCCAATTTGGACACAGGGGCAGAATGGTAATTTCGGGTAAAAGTGGGATCCATATGTGGTCCACTTTTCACCGAAAAGTGTGCCAAGGGTAACAGTCTCTAAATGGGATAAACTATAGGTCAAACAAATCTAAATGTCAGTACGAATCCAACGGTATGTCCAAATGTGGATTCCGATGAGCCGAACACAATTTTGTCCAAAAAGTCAACTGTGGGACCCGCCAATTGGCGATCTGGTCAACCGTCTCAGAAATGTGTGAAAATTGGGTCACAGGACCAGCGCGTTACCACGAGTCCAGTGGCGCAAGTTTCGTCGCAATCTGATAAGCGTGCACAAAATATGCACGAGTTCCACAAAAGTTGCGACACGAAAATGTGTCCGCGGATACGGTCTGATTTCGGCGCGCACACGCGTCCGAATCAGTCCCCACAAATTTTTACGTGTCCGATTATGCTGCGTGCACAATTCGGTACACTTGGCACCCGGCGGGGCGGTCCCGTTTGTCGGGGCGCGCTCCGTTTTCCAACTTTTGGAAAACTGGAAAAAGTGGGTGCGCGCAGTTTTGTGACAAATTTAACTATGTCCACAGCAACTAATAGTATATGGTTATTTAACAGAAAATAAATTAGGTCAAGTGTTCTACAGGTATCAAAAAAAATCACCAAATTCGGATCTCCGTGGTGGGAGATACGAACTCGGCAATATGGGTGATCATTCTGGAATTCTGCGATTCCAGAATTCTGTCTACTCGCCCAACTTGGGCGCTATTTTTCACCTAGGAGCACACGTTTTCCGAGGTTGGCTATAAAACAACTATGGAAGAGAGTTAAGGGGTGATCATACCGATGAAGACGGAACAGTGTTTGGTTGAGCGAGTCGACGAAAAATCACGCCGGAGCAAAGGTGCCTCGAGTGGGAATCTGCAGGGCGCGAGGTCGGAGTCGACGGGATGGTTGGATGGCTTGGCGGGGCTTCTCTGGCTGCGGTGACGGCTCTAGATGGGAAGAGGAGGTCTAGAACTTTAGGTTAGGGTTTTTGGGAGAGAAATATATATATATATATATATATATATATATATATATATATATATATATATATATATTTATCATAGGGAGAGAGAGGGATGGATTCGGACGGTTCGGCCGAAGGGGCCAAACCCGCTGAAGGAAGGGTCTGGTGAAAGGGAATAAGTAAGTGGCTGAAGTAAATAGGGGCGGCTCCTCTTATTGGCCGCTGAAGGCTAAAGGTCACTGAAGGTTGGGAAAAGGCTAATGTGCTAAGTTGCAGCAAGTAATAAAGGGGGTGGGTTCTAAGTAGCAAAAGTTGCTAAGGGATGTAAGTATTATTGTTATCATTGTTATTATTATTATTAATTTCTTATTAATTTCTTTTAGTTTCTTTTCTTTTCTTAATATATATACATATATATATATATATATTTGTGTATATATATATATTATATATATTCTCATAAGAAAATTTATAGATTAGGATATTGCACATCGTTAGGCTAGCAACAGCTCAAGGGGTCTCCTACATGGAATAAATTCCGAAAAAATTCCTGATGGTCCCATAAGTCCTCTAAGTGCCCGAACACCTAAAATAAAAATTATTAAAAATCTATTTCTCCTAGTTAGACCTAATTACTATAATTTAATTAATAATTAATAAATAAAAGGGGTATATACGATTTTCTAGGAAGGGGTTTTACACAAGGTCTTAGTGATCCCGGCTACCAACCCGAAAATCACTCCTAAACTAGAGGGTCCCTGTCTACACCATCGACAGGCTCAGGTCCATAAAACGTCGGACACCAATCCTCCGGATACTCTGGAAAAAATATGTCCAGTCAGGACTGGAGCAAGTACACCTCTAACAGCAGTTTCAGTTAAATGATAAAAACTATAAAACAGTTATAGCAAGTAGCAAGAAGAATGAAGTGAGTATGAAACAAGAAAATATACATGTATCACTGGAGCATAAAGATAAAGATGCAAAAATATCAGAAGAAAGATAGTAATGACTGCAAGATACAAGAAATCTAAATTAAGATCAAGTCTGTGCACATGAACGTGTAGTGAGTCCAGCATAAAATATATGTAGTGAGTCAAGTCCAGAAACATGTAAGTGAGACCAGCAAGAAATGCAAGAGAGTCCAGACTATAAAGAATGAACTCGGTGTCTTTGAAATACTTGTTTCGACATGTAAACGGCTAGGGGTAAGTATGGCTCACCGCGCACTGGGTGCGCGGCTGCTATCATTCCAGATTAGACCAGAGGGAGTGATTCCTAATGATTCTAGATGGAAATGTTTACATGTCTACTGGAGTATTTCCTCGCCCCGACTAATACAAGTGAATCCAAGATCCGACACATAAATCAAGTATGAGTCCAGCTTGAAACATGAGTGATGCCTGTAGTGATTCCAGAATAGAGGCCAGAAACATGAAATGTACGTGTCGCAAGTGAATGAATCCAGAAATACCAGTCAGTGTCCCGTGTTGTGCCAGAATAATCAGATGATAATATACTAGAAGCTGAATCATAATAATCATCAGATAATAAAAACTATCAGAGAATGTACTCGCTTGACGTCCTGAGCAACTGGCGATCAGAACTGGTGTCGCAAGGACCTATTGCGAAAAGTAAGATTAAACAGGATTCTAATAAGTTAAACAGATATAAAATAACTAAAAACAGGCTTCTAGGGTCGTTCTAGGTCAAACGGGTCAAACCGGTGAAATCTGGGTCAAAAAGTCAACTCGAGGTCCAAAAAGTCAACTCTGGGTCAAATCTAGGTCAAAAGTTGACTTTAGCGGTCAACCGAGTCAACTACGGTCGACACTAGGTCAAACTAGGGTGCCCCTAAATTTTTAGGCCAAAACTAGGTCATTAATCTAATAAACCCTCAAACTCGCCTCCTTGAGATACCGGAATACCCTCGGTATTCGATACCTCAACCTAGGCTACGCACCCCGTCTA
>JAYESA010000019.1:44331182-44456182 GCA_036927795.1 Iris macrosiphon | reverse complement strand
AAGTCTAGGGTTGCACTTGTACAAGGCAAAAACGTGTACATGTGTCAAATATCTTTTGTAACCAGTTCCGCAACACAGTAGCAGATTATAAAACACATATGTGTATAAGAAAAAAATAATTCTTTTATTGATTTATTACAATAAAGTACAATTTTCTCAATACTGAAATAGAAATGCCTGAACGGCTTACATATCTTTGCATAAACGAAAGACTGATAGACTGACATGAAATAATGTTCTTATCCCATACATTATGCCCCTTTATTACTTCTTGGAATCTTGAAAGCAGCTACTAGAAATCTTTGAAATACTTTAGAAATATGAAGAAGCTTGAAAAGACTGCAACAAAAGGTTTAATTCCTTTGAACACCCCCGGTATCTCGGTCACCTGGTTTTCCCATAGAGACGTGGGTCAGTACTTAACTTGTACTAGTGAGCAGAACTGGCCCACTCACCTAAACCAACACTTCTTAATTAAGGCAGCAGTTAAATAGGCAATATTATAAATACAATATTATAATAGGCAACAGTTTATAAGCAACAGTTCATGCAGTGAAATATATATAAGCTTTTCACATATAAAATCCTTACCCCGGCCAATGGTCGCTACCGTATAATTTACAAGATTGTTCTTACCGCCCATGTATAAGACATTATTAGTATGCAACTCATTCTCACTGGGACATGTGTAGTGTAGCACCACAATGGACATCATATATAGGACTTTGATGGGCGTGCGATACGCTATTCAAAGCAGATAGCAAGCCTCAAAGAATGTCTCGCTTATATCCGGTGCTTCCAAAGCGCTACTATTTTCCCTGGGCCGAACGGTCCCCAGTGTCCCAGGTCCCATTCGAGAAAATTTACTACCTTGTGCACAAGTTGTCCATGACCATACAATGCATCTACGACTATATGATAAGCATAAATAGCAGTATAAGGTATTGAAACATTCAAAGCAACCATGCATATTTTTCCATTCTTATTTCTGCATACTTATTCATTTGATTCGATTGGTAGTCCGTAGACTCCAATTTACGGCTAAGTCATGGCACTAAACCACAACACAATGATTATATCCTTTCCTGTGTTACATAATTGAACATCCCTCTTATCAATGCAATTCTATTGATTTATAATATTGGTATAAAACTTGTGGTATTAGTGGCTTTATCGATCATTGGACTTAGCAAGGTTACAAGAGAACATTATTGATTATTGGAATGAAGGAGTAGAGAAGAAGGAACAGAACCGTTCACCAAATATAGAATATTGAGAGAGAAAAGATGCTTGTTCGCTCAGGCTCCGGTCATGCGTCTATCTGCATTGGCACCAATATTTGGTTAGACTACCGTCTTCATTTCTCTTAGAGTTCTCTAGAATGAACGCATGCAATCAATAAAAATGGGTTAAACAATCAATCATCGAAAATTAATCACAAAAATACATTCATCAAAATCAAGCAGCAAAAATCCAAGAAAGCCAACCAAAAATCAAACAAAATCTATTGGACTCATTCCAACAGAAGCCGATCCATCAATTGGAACGGTTCATTGCATTGTTCGTGATCGATTCCACCGTAAAGTTTTCCCATACTCAATTTTGACTGAGTCAATTGAGCCACAAGACTTATATAGTGCACCGCTAGGAGCGGGATACTACAATAGGCGTAGTAGGTCCAGTTAAGATCATTAATATGAATTTTGTTGGGAGAAAAATGTTGTGCATCGATCAAGATATCCAAGCCATGGTAAAGTATCTTTAATATTTAAACAAATTTTAGAAACTAATCCTTTAACCTATTTAATTAAATATATAATAATAAAAAATATATCCAGGTTACCAAAATAACCATATATATATATATATATATATATATATATATATATATATATATATATATATATATATATATATATATATATATATATATATATACACACACACACACACACACACACACACTTCTATTTTATTTTATGAAACATGTATTTTGAAGGAATTAAGAAATTAAGCGCAATAAAACATGTATTTTGTTACAAATTTTGATTGTTCTTATATTGTAGATATGGTCGTGGAAATAACCGATACTTATAACAATGAATAATTTGTATGACTTTGTTATTATTTTTGCATGTAATACATAAGAAGCAGTCATACGGAATACTTTAGGCCATCTCTCGAAGAAGTGATTCCCAAGAAGTGTGACTATTGTTAGGACTGTCTTGAACTTGATAGTTCTAACAAAAGTCAAGACCGTCAGGATCCTGACAGTCCTATGACAGATCAATATATATAACTCTTGCACATCACTTCTTTAAGACATGACATCACTCAAGTCTCAAAACATAAATATATTATGAAAAAATGGATTGTGAAATAAGTTTAACAATTGTTAAGCATATGATGGGAATGTTCCGATATATAACATTTCGATATGTGATCGATACGTCACAAAATAGTTTTAATCCCGAATTACATAAAGTTGAGTAGTCAAACCACAAAGTTAAAACCAAATTATGCAAAATATTTTCAATCCCAAATTACACACAGTCACTTTTTAAAAACTACTTAATATATGCCATCAATATAAACTTTCAATCCTCTAGTCATACCCTGGCACGCCTTTGATCATTTATCAACCTCTTCAAGTATGTGAAACTCTTGAGAGGCTTCCTTTTACTTCAACTTGGTTGCAACCCAGAATGAATATTCATTCAAAATGTATAAATAAACAAACTCTGTCAAAGGACCGTCAGGATCCTAATAGTCCTAACTATTGCTATTGTAACGACCCACTTCGCATCAATGCAGATAGCCAATTCAAATGACACAAGTACGATGACCCGATCCGCCTTACTCTGCGAGAAGACTCGCTTGAGGCAAAGGATTCGGGAATTGGCCTTTCAGGAGTTCAAACATAGACTTTCAAAGACGCGCTCAGAGTATCACTCAGCCGAGGCGAATCATCTCTAAGGCGAGTGGCTATGATGAACCTGTCTTTGCTTAGCCTGCACACATAAAACATGGACGATACATGCTAGTCAATAGATGAATCACCCTTTGCATGCTAATAAAAGAATACAACGCACATAGCTAATGGAATAATCCCATCTTGTATTGCTTGTGTAGAACATGGACATGAAACTTGGATTATAAATGGTTCATCGCTCTGCCTCTTAGACCGTGCTAGTATAACTGATGATGTTTCGAGTAGAGTATGCCATACGTTTCTTATAATGCTTATATTTTATACTGATGCAATGCTTGCATGCTTTACGTGCTAACTAGTACTTGCTCGCCTCATTTCAATGCTTGTCACATAGATTCATCCCACGAATTGATGTACTTCACTTAATTATGGTTCACTAACTAGAGGCAGGAAAACTATCAAAACAATCATTTTTGAGCCAAGTAATGGAAATATGGAAACGCTCGCCAAGACGGTTTTTCGTACCGGGAATCGCATAATGCAAGATTAAAAAGATAAAGAATTGATACGCAAGATTGAGAGTGAAGATAGATTATAGACGGATATGTCAGGGACGTGTAGCGGGGCTCGCTACCCGCGCTACATGGAGTGCCACCAACCTAGTCGATAATCCAAGAATCGCTCGGGATGGCTTATAGCGGGTAATGGCCTACCGCGTCTACAACCATCGTCGTTTTCCTGATAAAGAAAAGAATCATAAAATAGTCACGGATAACTCGTGCATGAGATATGTGGATTCCTCAGACGATCACCGGGGCACCGGGATTGTGTCGGCCTAGGAGGAATCATAGGGTATTTGTGCAACCAAACGGTTATAGGATGCTCTGTCGATTTTGGGGCAACGCAAATATCGGTAGAGGCCCCAAGGTATGACATCATACACTTAGTTTATCCATCTATCTCAATGGTAGTCTCGATTCTGAGGGAGACTAGTCATGTATGGCTATGCCAGTGACCTTCATATAGATTAAGTTAGCACGGTTGTGGCAATCCGCGTACGAGTCATTGCATTGAATGAACAATCTGAAACATATGTGTAAAATGAGTATAACACCTCTGAACAATCCGAGTAATCTTAGTATAACATTCACATGGCTGTATACGAGTAACATCATGCACCTCAGTCAGAATACGCCCGTAACATACATGCTTGATTATGTGATCTTTGATTTTATTATATGTATTCGTGATGGGTTTAACTTGGTTTTATCTTTGTTCGGGGGAGGACAAAATATAAGTTGGTAAGTTTCGTCGTGTTTCTCTTATATCTCACAGCGCACAGCCACACGAGTTAGGCTTTACATTATTGCCATAAAATTGATCCTAAGGCAAGACTAGAAAGACAACTTAATAGATTGTGCACAGATCTAATATAACGTGTTTAGAAATAGTCGAGCGGACGAGAAGCCTCCCCACAAGTAATTCATGTACTGATAACCCATCAGATTGCTTGCAGGGTGTGGGAGAACCTCATTTGGTGCGAAGTATCCCCTCATAAATGCTAAGGCATGGAGTTCGCTCTGGATCCTTGGAGTGTTGCATTCGAAGCTGAAGCATATATACAGGACATAATGTTGGAACATTGCCTATGTATCATCCCAAGTTGTAAGCCGCTTGGCACACCTTTATTGTTTCTAGAGAGAAAGAGAGAGCTTGGGCGACTTGTAATCTCGGCCAAGCGCTTCTTCTAACCTTATTCATTATCAATTAAAAACTTGTTTATGTATCATACTTGTGTTTATTCTATGCTTCCGCTATATCGACTTTGAGAGCTAGTTATCTAACGGCCGTTTACTCGTGTTGTTCAAGTATCCGTTGCATTGGAGACTATCTGTGCGACTCTGTGGCTTAGTTATTTTACCGCTTGTTCAGATATTGCCTTGCGCGGGCGCAGCTTGTGCTCACACGACATCACATCCTGCGGGAGCACTGGCGCGGTAATTCGCGCCTAGCAGGGACGGCCGATCCTGTCGGAGATTGAGGCATGACATATTGGTATCAGAGCACGGCTTTATGTCCTTGGACTTCGTATCAATTATCTTAATTTTTGAAAGCTCGTTCGTAGGTTATGTTACAAAACTCTATCTCTCATTGTTTCGTCGGGATGTTCCATACAATGAGTCTAAATAATTTCAAAAAAGTGCACGTGAATATATGTTGTTTAAACGGAAGAGTTATATGATG
The DNA here is from genome assembly GCA_036927795.1 of Iris macrosiphon. NCBI lineage: Eukaryota > Viridiplantae > Streptophyta > Magnoliopsida > Asparagales > Iridaceae > Iris > Iris macrosiphon. The sequence goes on along the minus strand of JAYESA010000019.1, from coordinate 44,451,006 downwards.
GCCTTTGTGCCGACCTGTGTCAGATTTTTTGGGGATAGACTCGTGCTAGAATTGGCAAGTTATATGTGAATTCGAATACCTATACATTATTACAAAGCGGGTTAGTGGGAGAGAGATGATATCGTTCGGACAGATAGCTATGTACACAGCATTTCAGCTAATTTGTGTTGAGTATCGCAAGCCAAGACCCTTGGTGCTAGTGAGTTACGAGAGAGATTAGGATATAGTTCGGATAATATAAGTCAAACTTAGAATGGATATCGGTAGAAATGTTATCGGACTATCGTTAAGGTGAATCTAGGGAGTCGCGCCTGGATTTCGAGATATAGTTCAAATGGTTATTCATATCGATAAGTTATGACTCAAAATATAGTTGTGTGGATGACTATCGATAGAGGTATATAAGATATTAAGATTATCGAGGCAATACATAGGGATCGTGCTTAAGTTGAAGGAACAAGTTGGATGGAATGATGCGAACGCTATTGTGAATTTATTTGGATGAATCGATTCCTGAGTGGTATATGCGATAGCTTAGGAACGAACAAACGATTTGGAGATAGAGTGAGCTTTGAGTATTTATGAGTATAGTTCGAACCCTGAGTGGTGTATTGATCGTCTTAGAAATATTCGAACGAATCGAGGATTTAGGGATAGAAAATAAGTCTAGCAGCAAACGACGTGATTGTACGAAGCCTTAGTATAAGTAATGCCTAGCAAGTAAGCGAATTCAAAGGAATCGTGTAAGATTTGATTCGAACGAGTTAGAATGAGTTAATCAGGTGATAAGGCTTATATCGGATAGAGACTCAGAATATTGGAATTTATATCTTGGTCGAGGAAAACTTAGTAAATCATACGAGTAATTTCGAATTGAATCAAATGAATTGAAACTTGAGTTTGAGATAGAATAATCGATGATGCGATTAGAGTTAGCACGATAGGATATAGAGCGCGTAGAAAATCAAGATTGAGTAGGATGTCGCTCGATAGAATTTAACTTGAGTATGGATGTTATAGTTTTAAATTTGGAAGACTTGATACGGTATCGATAGTTGGAAGCTAGCACGGATTGACACAAGTAAAAGAATATTGTGGTTCGATGATTAAGGAAAGCGATAACAGACTTAATCTTGATTTTGACAAACGATCTTGAATCTAGTTCAAAAGTAAACACTTGACATCAGGCCCGGATGAGAACGATTATCCCGTGGGAGCCCTGGCGTAGTAATTTTACGTCCAACGGGGATGATCGGACTCGCGGAAATATGTCCGATAATTATTCAGACAAACTCGATGAAATAGAACGTAACGAAGGTGGATAGACTTTCGCTTAAAGATTTGAACCTTGTTGTTTGAGAAATGCTAAAAGTAGACTACGGATTGACTGAACAGTAACATTGAAGTTGGACGATTTGGCTAGAGAAATTATGATTACGGCATGAACGGTTATTAGATAAACCTAAATTGGTGGATTAATATATAACTTGGATGAAATAAAGTGTAACGATAAGGTGTCTTGATCGTTTTGATGATAACTATAATGTTGACGTTCTTGTCTTGTATGTGCACAACTCTTTGCTCGCACATGCGTCACGTCCAGATTAGGACGATTATCTCACGAAAACATTGACGTGGTGATTTCACATCTAATAGGGATGATTGAACTTACAGAAAACCGGAGAGTGATAATTGAAGGATCGTCTTGACTTGTGGTTCGACACGATAAGACGAATTTTAGGATACAAGTGAATCAAAAGTGTTTCGAGGAAAAGTTAGTCTAGAACGTGAAGTAAGTTATGTTTGATGGTTTCTTGAACAGACATGTAAATCATGTTGGATGACTTAGAGATTATGACTGAGATCGAAGATTTAGAAATTGAATTGTGACTTAGTGGTCTAGACATAGAAAAGATTGGATATGTAAATTATATCGAAACATATTCGAGGAGATAGACTATGCGAATCGTTAGGTTTGACATGCGACATAATATATCGAGGATTCGGTCGAACAAAAGTGTCTTAGAAACGACTTTGCTAAATGGACTCAGACCCTATGCAGCAAACGTGTTGATGTGGATATGATGATCTATGCTCAATTTTTAGAAATTTGAGTGAAACGAGCTTGGATAGAATATCCCGTACTAAAGACCAATGGTTTGATCTTTGGAATTTGGGGTGAGTATCGTAGAACGAATTTGCACGATGAGAATCGTGAATGTGAACTATACCTATGACTTTGTGAGCCAACCTCACGGTTAGGCAGACAACCCTATGCTGAGTAAAAAAACTTGTGTGACTGACTTTAGAGTATTGCTTGAGCAAGCCATAGAACTGGGGCAACAAGACTTAGAGTTAGACTTGGAACGATAAGTGTGTGCTAGATATTGATGTTTAATGCGAACAGACTGGAGGATAGGACTTGGATGCTAGTCGGTCGATCGGATAGTTTATGCTTGATGGTTGTACAATGCTTGATTTAGTGGGATTGGAAATAACTTAGATTTTGATTGACCCCGTTTGAGGTATCATTGTGATTCGTAAGACGAGAACCCTTGAAATTTTTGTGAGTAGCATATCCGACTTCACTATCGGTAAGTTTGGTTTAAATGCATATGTTTGAGGGATGTCTTGAACGTGTGTACGATCCAAGGCTTAGTGATATGTTGAACTCGAGTGCAAAGACTTCGCTATCGCTAAGTTGGTTAACATGCATATGTTTGGGAGCACTACTAGAATAAGCGGGATTAGCGACATTTTTTAGCGACTCCATTTAAAAACGTCGCTAATTTAGCGACTCCATGTAAAAACGTCGCTAGACGTCGCTAATTGGCGACATTTAGCGACATTTAGCGACTTTTATTCAGTTTTTAAAAGATTAGTAGCTATAAGTTCAATTTAGGTCGCTAAACGTTGCTAATATGTTTTATTTAGCGACGTTTAGCGACGTATTTAGCGACGTATATATTTTGGACATTTAGCGACGTCATTAGCGACGTCTTAAATGTCGCTAAATTTTAAATTAGCGACGTAAATTAGCGACGTCATTATTGGCGTCGCTAAATCGTCGCTAAATTCTACATTAGCGACGTCATTATTGGCGTCGCTAAATTTTTTACTTAGGGCTGATTCCCCCCATTTCCTTCGATCTCTCCCTCTTCCTCTCCCAAAATTCAAATCCTCTCTCGATCTCTCCCGCTCCGGCTCCTCCTTCCTCCCTCCGGTGATCCCCCTCGGCCGCGTCTTCCCCCTCCGGCTCCCATCCTCCCTCCGGCGCCCCCTCCTCCCTCCCGGCGACCCCCCTCTAGCCGCGTACTCCCCCCTCCGGCCGCGTCCTCCCCCCTCCTCCTCCTCTAGGTAAACCCTAACCCTCTCTCTCTCTCTCTCTCTCTCACAGGATACACATGTGACACTGACACAGACACGACACACACACACACTGACAGAGACACAGACACTGATGAGGACCTAGGGTTAGGGTTAGGGTTAGGTTTTTTGACCTGGGGTTAGGGTTAGGGTTTTTAGAAACATCATGTTTACATAGAAGCGTTCATGCGTGTCGGTTCATGCGTCGGTTTTCCGATGCGTCGGTTTTTCGATGCGGTTTACATAGAAGCGTTCAATTTAAATTTTCCTAAAGATCTAATCATGTTTCTAGGATCGAAACTGAGAGTGAGAATATAAGAGACATTTAGTGCTCAAATAGTTATTGATGTTAATGAAATTAGTCATCCTATATTCTGCCAACCAATTTTTAGAAACAGCATCAGTACCTTTCGTGCAATACATATATAGAACTGATAAGTGAATAAAAATATTGTGCTTTTACCATGTTATTTTAGACTGTATTTTGAACTCAGACCCATCACTCTCTCTCTCACCCTAGCTTGCATGACACCTATCAGTAATTACAGATATGGACACAACACATGAAGAAAAAAATAGCATATTATTAAAAAACTACAATTTATGTATCTAATGACCTTCCAAACAATTCTTCAGCTACAATTTATGTCTCTTGCTCAACTCGAAATTCAATCTATGTTTGAAAATTCTTGAGCTACAATTTATGAATCTAATGACCTTCCAAACAAGATTAAGTGTGTTTTGACAGTTTTTAATTGTCGTGCATCTATAAACTAGCTCAGAAGAATGCCTTACTTCAAAACATGCACTGGACAATTGAATGCCCATTATTTGTCTGGAAAGTTGTGTCATTCTTTCCTATTTTTTCTTTGCAAAACTAAGTTGTTGTTAGAACTGGAATAATTTGGTCTCCTGTGGACATACTTGATGTGGATGATCAGTCCAGAGATAGGCAGGTTGGGGACTGGGTACTTATGAATTTAGAGTTCAACAACATATTAGGTTGAGGCAACTCCCATCTCGTCCAATCTAACCTTGATTGCAGCAAACAAGAGTCAAATAAGAGCGATAGAAGGGAATCTCTATCATTCAAAAACCATATCTTTGGGGATTGAAAAATTCCTTAGCACCCATAAAAAAGTAAATAAAAAAACCTCAAGAAGATGCCAGGTCTCATATCAAGTGTACCAAACTACATTTGGCATATTTTTTCAAAGTCATATAGAATTTTATGATCAAACTCGGTGTGAATGTCTTATTTAATGGGTGATTTATGAAAGTAAAAGCTCGTCGAGATCAATGACATCCCAAAGGCCAGAGTCTCCTATGAACCCCATATCTCTTGTTCCATGGCAAAGAGGCTTTGTACCTAGTGAGTGATAAAAACTGTGATCTCTCCTACTAATTTGTGATCAATATTAGTGTAGTTTATAAACAAGTTTTATACAGATAGTTATAAGAAGCAACTTGTGACTGATAAACCAAATCATATGTATGAGATTCGTGTTTGAATAGTTTTATGATTAGTATCATTATTATACTCTCATTTTTATGATTCGTATCATTATTATACTGCAACAAACAATTTATAGGCAGGGCTGCTGAGGGTATGTCTTAATTAATATCTGTTATCAATTATATTCTTTGTGAGTCATCTAATTCTTCCATTCTGCATTATTAAGGGTATGTCTTAAGTAATATCTGTTATCAATTATATTCTTTGTTTTTATCTATCTTACTAGATGGCACATAAGAGAGAGATACCTCCTACTGTTAAGGAGGAAGTGATGCCTCATACTGTTAAGGAGGAAGAGATACCATCTGCTGTATCTCAAACGGGGAGTTCCAGTCACCCAGCACCCATAGCGAAGATTGATCACATAGACGCTGTTTATGCACAGTATCTGAGGGACTGGTATGTGCCCCAGCGTATTGGATATCCTCGAGACTGATACTGTGATGTTTCATATACTTTTATTGTAGTTATTGTGTGATACAAACAATTTATATATTATGCCCATTGTGTGACTGTGATACTTATATATTATGCATTTTGTGTGACTGTGATACTTCTATTTTGTGTGTATTGTGTGACTATGATATTTTATATATTTTTTGTGTTATTTCGTACCCAAAAAATTTAATGGAGGGTTGCTCCAGGTCTGTCTATAATTTTTGTGTGTATTGTATGACTGTGATACTTTTTATTCATATTAAATAATGTTAATTTACCGGTGTTGAGTGTTCCACCGAAGGGGTCGGCGAACCCAGAGAATTCAACGGAGGGTTGCTCCGGGTCTATTTTTAATTAAAAATTCATAAATTGCAGAAATAATAGTTTGAAAACAATTTAGTATTTTTTTTATTTTTCTGTAAAATTAGCGACGTATTTAGCGACGTTTAGCGACGTTTATAAACGTCGCTAACTACGTCGCTAATTAGCGACGTTAATAAACGTCGTTAAATATGTCGCTGTACGTCACAAATTGCTGACATGGCAGTACTGCCAGGTCATTAAAGACGTCGCTTCCACGTCGCTATATAAGTCGCTAATTAGCGACGTTTAGCGATGTTTGTTTACGTCGCTAATTAGTGACGCTGCGTCGCTAAACGTCGCTAATTTAGCGACACATTTAAGTTGCTAAAAAACGTCGATATAGCGACGTTTAGCGACGTTTTTTCTTTCAGCGACATGCCGATTTCCGACTTCTGTAAAACGTCGCTAATTACGTCGCTAAACATGATTAGCGACATTTTTTTGTCATTTAGCGACATTTTTTGACGTCGCTAATTTGACTTTTTCTGGTAGTGGAGACACCTTGAACATATGCACGATCCAGACTCACAATATGCTGATCTCGAATGTTTGTGCAAGTGAATATGTTAGATTCGCGTGGACGAGTATAACAATTTGGTTAAGTTTGCCTCAGCCTAAGATCTTAGTAAACAATAGATCATGCCCTGCATTAAGCGACATATATTCTGTGCTAAGGCGCAAAAGAGACCAATTTAGAGAATACGTCGACCGAGAGGAGATAGTCAGCTCGAATTGAGTGATAGAGTCATTCAATGAAATAGACCCAGCACGCATGCGACACAAAACAAGAAAAACGAGTAGAAAGTTGTGTTCGAACGGGTTTAGTGGTACGGAATAATACACTTAAATTAGATTTGATAGTGCACAATAGAATAATTTACGCTAAGAAAGTCTCGAGGATGAGACTTATTCTGAGTGGTGTATGACTAATGACCTGCTTCGCATCAATGCGGATAGCCGATTCAAACGACACAAGTGCGACGACTCGACCCAAGAAGACTTTCTTGAGGCAAATAATTCAGACTTGGCCCTTCAGAAGTTCAAACTTAGACTTTCAAGGACGCGCTCGGAGTATCGCTTGGTCGAGGCGAATCGTCGCTAAGGTGGGTGGCTACGATGAACCTATATTTGCTCAGCCTGCACACATAAAATATGGACGGTACATGCTAGTCGCTAGGCGAATCATCCTTTGCTTGCTAATAAAAGAATACAACGCACCTAGCTAAGGGAATAATTTTATCTTTATTGCTTGTGTAGAACATGGACATGAAACTTGGATTATAAATGGTTCATCGCACTGTCTCTTAGACCATGCTAGTATAACGGATGATATTTCTAGTAGAGTATGCCGCACGTTTCTTACAATGTTTATGTTTTATACTGTTACAATGCTTGTCTGCTTTACGTGCTAACTAGTACTCGTTCGCCTCGTTTCAATGCTTGTCATATAGATTCATCCCACAAATCGATGCACTTCACTTAATTATGGTTCACTCACTGGAGGCAAGAAGACTATCAAAATAGTCGTTTCCGAGCCAAGTAATGAAAACGCTCGCTAAGTCGGTTTTTCGTACCGGAAATTGCATAATGCAAGATTAAAAAGATAAAGAATTGATAAGCAAGATTGAGAGTGAAAATAGATTGATAGTGAATATAGATTATAGACGAGTATGTTAGGGATGTGTAGCGGGACTCGCTACCTGCGCTGCATGGAGCGCCGCCAACCTAGTCGATAATCGAAGAATCTCTCAGGATGGCTTGTAGCGGATAATAGCCTACCGCGTCTACAACCATCGTCATTGCCCTGATAAAGAAAAGATAAAGAAAAGAAAAGAATCATGAAATGGTCATGGATACCTCGTACACGAGGTATGCGAATTCTTCGGACAATCACCAGGGCACCGGGATCGTGCCGGCCTAGGAGGAATCATAGGGTATTTGCGCGACCAAACGGTTATAGGATGCTCCACCGGTTTTGGGGCGGCACAAATATCGGTAGAGGGCCCAAGGTATGGCATCGTACACTTGCTTTACCCATCTATCTCAACGGTAGTCTCGGTTCTGAGAGAGACTAGTCTTGTATGGCTATAACAGTAACCATCATATAGATTAAGTTGGCTCGGTTGCGAAAATCTGCGTGCGAGTCATTGCATTGAATGAACAATGTAAAACATATGTATAAAATGAGTATAACACCTCTGAACAATCTGAGTTATCTGAGTATAACATTCACATGGGTATTCGAGTAACATCATGTACCTCAGTCAGAACACGCACGTAGCATACATGCTTGCTTATGCGATCTTTGATTTCATTATAGGTATTCATGCTTGGTTTTATCTTTGTTCAGGAGAGGACGAAAGGTAAGTTGGTAAGTTTTACCGTATTTCTCTTATATCGCACGATGCACTGCTACACGTGCTAGGCTTTACATTATTGCCATAAAATTGATCCTAAGGCAAGACTAGAAAGATAACTTAATAGATTGTGCATGAAACTAATATAACGTGTTTAGAAATATTCGAGCGGGCGAGAAGCCTCCCTACCAGTGCATTCATGTACTGATAACCCACTAGATTGCTTGTAGGGTGTGGAAGAACCTCGTTCGGTACGGGGTATCCCCTCGTGCACGCTAAGGCGTGGAGTTCGCTCTGGAGCCTTAGAGTGTTGCGTCCTGAGTTGAAGCACATCTACAAGACATAATGTTGGAACATAGCATATGTATCATCCCTAGTTGTAAGCCGCTTGGCACGTCTTTATTGTTGAGAGAGAGAGAGAGACAGAGACAGAGACAGAGAGAGTTTGAGCGACTTGTAATCTCGGCCTAGCGCCGCTTGTAACCTTATTTATTATAAATAAAGAACTAGTTTATGTATCATACTTGTGTTTATTCTATGATTCCGCTATATCGACTTTGAGAACTATTTATCTAACGGCTGTTTACTCGTGTCGTTCAAGTATCTGCTGCATTTGAGACTATCTGTGTGACTCTGTGGCTTAGTCATTTTACCGCCTGTTCAGATCTTGGTCTTGCGCGGGCGCAGCTTATGCTAGCACGATATCACGTCCTGATGGGAACGATCGTCATGCGGGAGCACTGATGCGGTGATTCGCGCCTAGCGGGGATGACCGATCCTGCTGGAGATCCGGGCGTGACAAATATGACTGTCAGGATCCTAGCAATCATAGATAGAGAATTATCTGTCAATTTATGTCAGAGGACTGTCAGGATCCTGGCAGTCTTAACTAGTTATGACTGTCATGACAGTCTTACTTAGCTAGGACTGTCAGGATCTTGTCAGACCTAATTATTGCTAGGATTGTTAGGATTCTAACAGTCCTTTGTCGTCCTCAACGAGACTGTACAAATGTTTAGGTTGAAAAAAAAAATCCTAATTTTGGGTTCTAAATTTTAGAAAATACCTATTAGAAAACTCTTAACCTATAAGCTAATAAGTAATGCCTAAAAACGCATGCGAATCAAATAGAAACTTAATTTAAAAAATCTAGAATGTTTTGATTGTGAAAAAGAAAAGGAATATAAAGATTACCTTGTTCAGAAGTAGCCTTAGGTGCCTTGCCTTGGAAGAGAAAGATTGCCTCGCTTGGGCCTAGGAAGAGTAAGATGAAGAAAATTAGGGAGAAGAAAGTAGGAATAAGGAAAAGAGTGGAATTTTGTGTTTAGATAGAGAGAGAATGTATTGGTCCCAATAATTTTTTAGGGTTATTTGCACTAACCTTCCATATGTTTTATATTTATTACACGGACCTCTCCTTAAAACATAAAGCATAGGGGAGAAGCGTGTAATTATTTTCAAAATAAGAGAGATCTTTGTAATAAACACAAAACATATGTGAGGTTAGTGTAAATAACCCTAATTAACTTGTGTTCAGTGTTTTAAAAACGGATCGGACTGGCCTGTTGAACCGGTCAACTCGTGAACCAGTTATTTTTTCGACATGGTTTAATATCGACCCACTATTTTTTTCTCCAAAAAAACGTCTTATTTTGTGTAACCCGGTCTACCCGACCGGTTAGACAGTACAACTAAACCGTCTAACCAAGCTGGATTTTAAACAGTTTTATACATGACGTTTCCGATTTCATTTTTTTTTTGTAACTTTTGACTTTTGGTTTGAACTTTACATGCAATAAAAGTTCTTATGTATGATTCTTGACTAATTTTAACATAAGTAGTATATGTGTAGTTGTGTTACTATTTAATATATTCAAATAAAATTATAAGTCTATAGAACTGGATCAATTCGAATTAAACCACTAGTTGAATCGGTTTAACCCAAACCAGAATGTCCTGACCGGATCGATCTCCGGTCCGGATTTTAAAACATTCCTTGTGTTGTCCCGGGGTCAACAACCCTTGAACCCAAACGGATAGAGTAAGTAGGCGGAGAGAAATAGAGTGAGTGAAAGAAGAGATGCTCCGGACGGCGATGGACGCTGCGTTCTGGGACCTGAACCTCTCCTCCGGCCAGTCCCTCGACGGGACTGTCCGGTCCGTCCCGGGCGAGCCGGTCCCCCCGGCGACGGCCCGGTCGAGCCGGACCGTACGTCCGCAGCAGCTCTCCTTCCTGGCGCGGGCCTTTCCGCTCGGAATCATCCCTTCCTTCTCCCCCGCAACACTTCCTCCTTCGCAGCAGAAGAAGGAGGCGGAAGCGAAGCTCGATGGGTTCTGCATCCAGTCCCTCCTCCTCGGCCCCTACTCTAACAATTGGTAATTTCATCAAACCCCCTTCCTTTCAGACATTTCGTCGAATGGGTTGTTTGCTTAGTTGTTGGGGGAGAAATTATGGAGTTTTGTGATATGGGTGTTGCTTACTTTGCCATTTATTCAAATGAGTGTTGCTTACTTAGCCATTTCTTCAAATGGGTTTTACTTATTTTTCCGTTTCTTAAATTGGTTATGCGCATATAGACATATTGCATGAATTTGACTGATGGGCACACCTTCGTCACACACACACACACACACACACCACCAAAGAATTTACCCTTACCCCTAGTAGTTTGAGTAATTTGTTTCTTTAGCATGTAGCTCCGTATCAGCACAGCGTGAAGAACATTACTTAAGGTGACCTATTCAACCCAGAAACAGACAAGAAACTGCGAATGGAGAGCGAATAATAAATCTAAACTAAAAACCACAGAGCAACCGCAAACGCTTGAATTTTATGTGGAAACTCAAATCGGGAGAAAAAAACACAGGAAAGTCGGGTGTCCAACCTTAGAAAAGCTTCACTAATGAATATAGGTACAACCTATTGGGTTCAAATATCCCCCGATTCGAGAAATGAACCACCACAGATAGACGAGAAGAAAGTACGACGAGAACCAATACAAGAGTTATCAATTAAGAAGCCCAAACATGCTGTTGAATCTGCTTGCCTAATGCCAACACCGACCAGTAAAAACACTATCCGTGATTGTTTATGCAAAATTTCCCCATAAGCAACTGTGTTTTTGGAAACTTATCCTTAGTAAATATTATGGTTTGTCTGATAACGCATAAGAGTGAGTTATATTGAATAATGTTTTTAGATATACCCTTTTTCCCCCATGTAGTAGTTGCGTAATTGGTGTTCAGCGAACTCAAGTGAATGTTTATAATGGATGTACACTTTTCATGAACATTAACCCAATGTTGTTTAATGCTTCTTAGGTGGACTGGTTTTGCTGGCCAGTTCCGTCCAACTAAATTGGTTTCAAATATTAAGAAAGAAGTGATTAGTGGTGATGAGATGGAGTTGCCTGCAGCAAAGGATGTGGCAAAGCATATACTGGATAAATCTCTTTATGCACTTGGTTTGTTCTCACATATTTCTCTGACGGAGGGTACGTCCTTACTGTTTAATGTGGAAAGACATGGTGAAAAGAAAGGTCCTCGTTCAAAAGCAACACTCATTCACCGGGTAACTATTTTTTGGTGGTACTTTATTGTATGTTTTTTCCCCTTCATTTTTTTCATTTTTAGTTATCACTATATGTGTTATCTCTAAACTTCACTTTATATGCTGTAGCACCCTGTATTTTTCTTCTAATAAGATTTAGGTTCTTCCTTGCTCAACATTGAGAATCCTAATGCTATTCCATCATGTCCCCTTCCCATGCTAGATTCATTGTCCTTATCAGTGTACACCAATTTATGTGTCAAGGCACACACACAATTCTTTTTCCTCTTTATGATTTTTTTTCATGAATGTTTTAATTCAAAAACAAGATGCTCTATGATCTATTTTTTACGTTTTCATCTATGGTGAGCATACATCTGTAGTATGTTCACATTATGGTTTAAGCTAGTTATGTTTTTGCAGCTGCCTGATCATGATATCACAGTAGAAGCCGCATGGCCTGAACTTTTTTTGGACAGCAAAGGAACCTATTGGGAAGTACCAGCTTCAGCATCATTTGATATAGCATCTTTAATATCTCCCTCTGGATTAAGATATCGTTTTGGTTTACACAAGAACAGTGGCCATCCTGAAGCTCTTAATTCCTCTTCTGATGATGTACCCTTGTCCCTGATGCCTGGGTTATGTGCGAAGGCTGCTTTTTCATATGAGAAAAGCAGAGACCTATGGAGAGAAAAGGTGACAAAGAGTCCTGAAGAAGAGGAAGAACCTGCCTGGCTCTCCTCGTATGACATACAGTTTAATGAGCCTCATGCAGCAATATCTGGAATTATTGGTAAAGATTCTGCTTTCCTACATTTTAAATACCTGGAGTTGTAATATAACAATGTAATAGATACTACTATTCAGTTTCCTTCATCTAGTATGCTAGTTTCAGGCAGCCTTCGATAGTCTACTGCTGTTTGGCAATAAAAATAATGGGAAAATATATACATGTTTTTTTTCTATTGTTTCCAGCAGATGGTAGTTTCTTACTAGTAAATTTAGTTCTTGCCTTAACTTTGAACTCAAATGGATCAAAATATGCTGAAAACAAAAGGAGCATTAATTGTCAGACTTTTCCTTCTATCAAATAGCAAGAACATCGTTTTCAAGAATATTAGGACGAAAACATCATTTTGTAAAAAAGTTATTCCTTATGATGCCTTCAAACTTTTAGTGATACTTTGTGTCAGTCTCTATCCTACTGTGGGAAGATATGTGGCCATGCTTACCTTCAATTTTGGTGGACTTTGCAGACTCTTGCCTTTGTTATTACTATATTTTCAGTCGAATAAACTTTTTAGACTTTGTTGAATCATTCTGAAAAAGTTCACCACTTTACATGGGTTACAAATTTCTTGACTTGCTAGACTATCATGGTCGAGTCCTTAGAGTTAGCAAGTAACATAAGACGGGAAATCACTTTTAATGCTTTATAATGTGGATTTTCTTATATTTAGTGACTGATGGAACTGATGGAGGATTGATTGTCTATGTTACCCAGACTCCCACTTTAGGAAAAGTACCCGTGTCCACAGGGTAGGACATGGGTATGGGTATGGAATCCGTATCCGATCCTCCATAGTGACAATCGGATCCTTCATGGCCCCTTTATGGTGACAATCGGAAGACTGGTAGTGAAGTAGATAGTTTATTTTAATACGGTGGATTTGTAGTAAAGTTATGAAATCTTACAAATTTAATTACATGAAGCCTTTTTATGAAACCATGCAAATTTAATTATAAGCTTAAATATCTGAAATAATGCAAACTTTATTACAACTGTCTTTTTATGAAATCATACAAATTTAATTAGAGAGTATATCTTTTTATGAAACCGTGCAAATTTAATTATATGTCTTTTATGAAGCCATACAAATTTAATTACATGATGTGACTTTTTATGAAACCATATTCAAATATATTTATTTTAATAGTCATATCCGCGTACCCGTATCCAAAATTTGGATCCTTTTAGCTGAGTTCGTGTGTCCTTCAATTATGAGTTAAAGGACCCGACTCTTGGATATGTACCCGTATTCGACACCCATACTTGAGTCCAGGTAACATAGTTGATTGTATGCTTGATATATGGTTTTCACTGTTTTATCATAATCAAATGTTGGATGGTTACTATGTTATCCACGAGCTTAAGCAGGAATTGTAAAACTCCGGCTTAACCAAGCATGTATTTGGATACTGCTTTCTATGGTTATTGTAGCCATAAAAAGAAGAGGTCCCAAATTGAAAAGATGGTTTTTCTCTTAAATTTGGCTTTCATATCTGCTACTTCTAATTTCATCTTCTATGATTTATGATACCACTAATTTCATGTGCTTACTATTTCTGACCTTTTGTATGCTTTTCTTATATATTGTTAAGCACTTATGAATTCTTTCTTTGCTACAGTTGTGCTTTGAGGACATCTAGGAGTAGATAGTCGATTAAACATGTCTTTTCCAGAGCAATTGATTTCATTACTGCTAATCAAACATAAGAGGTGGCCCTTGCAAGATTATAATACAGATGATTATCCTATTAGATGTGACTTTTAAGACATTGTTTCACAGTTCACTTTTTAGTGAATTAACTAATTGCAGCCAAACTTCTATTTCCTATAATCTCATCATTATATCCCCATTCAAATTAAATATGTTTAGGATTATTCTTCATCCCTAGGATTATTCCTCATCCTTTGTTCTTTTATATTATAGGTGGTACTTGTGCTGCCTGGTTTGGAGGAAACAAAAAGAGCAGTATACAAACTAAAAAGAGAGATCCGTTCGCAGTTGACTTGTTTGGCTCCTTATGCTGCAGATTCCAGCATGGGAAATTTAAAAATGACTTTAATGACCTTTCACGAGTTGATGCTCGGTTGGACATCTGCTCAGCTTCATCTTTTATGAAGGGTGCGTACAATTTAGTTTCTGACATATTCAAAAGCCATGATGCTGATAGAGAGTTGGATCCGCTAGCATCTCCAAAGCTTAATGTGCTCTTCCAACAGCAGGTACGTATTGTCATCATTCACATGTTTGACATTCAAGTATTGTTTCGTTTGGTTGTAAAATTATTATCCTGGTATAAGTTCTGTGTGAGATTCAGTAATTCCTGAAAGAAATAGTGTAAACATTGATTAAACAAATGACACAAAAGCAATATGTTGGTTAATGCTTATGAAACAAACTGACAAAAGGTTATGATATCATAATGAGAAAAGCTTTTCATCATCAATAAAAGTACCAATAATCAGTGTGCCCCAGTTATACTTTTTTTCTGAACAAATTATAGACTTTTCACAAAAATGTGTAAACTGTGTGAATTTAAATTTTTTTGGAGAGAGTGATGATTACGCTAGACCTTTCACTGCATCATTGACAGCCACAATCATCTGGGCCAAGACTTTGCTCATGGCTGATAAGGACGGAGGAACCAGGACCTTTCATGCCTTAGATCATTGATGCCAAAGTATGGTGAATATCCTACATAGGCAGCCAAACCATCAGTGTTACTGTTGAAGCTAAACTTGACAGATACAGCAATTACGAATTTATGATCTATATAAGAACAGATATAATTAAAAAGTAGATACAAGAAGAAATGGGGGACTAGTTCATAGTAATGGCCTAGAGATATGTAAGAGTGATTGTTTTCTTTACGTGGATGACTCTTTTTATTGTTCTTCTTGATGGTAGTACCCTTCCGTAGCTTTTCAAACTAATCGAAGTGGCAACCCAATCAATGTGAATATGGGTTCTCATTTTTCTGTTAACCACCTTGGTGAACTTTAAAATCTATACGTTTTACCTTCATACTTAAAATCTGAACCAATTGTAACCAAAGCAATAAAAGAAAAATGAAAAGAAAAACTTAAAACCACTTTGATTGTTTCAGATAAGCTAAATATACACCTGTGTCCAAATGATATTTACATTGAAATTCTTCTATCAGATGATGCCGTTTGACGGTCGAACCTTTTGTTCGCAGGTGGCAGGACCTATAGTTTTCCGAGTAGATTCCAGGTTGTCTCTCGGTTCTCCGTCCAGGAGGCATATTCCACATGTTGAAGATGTTATCTACGGCTTGAGCTACTCTTTCAGGATGCTAGAGTCTGGAAAAATCTTAGCTTGGTTTTCTCCGAAGAGGAAAGAAGCAATGGTCGAGCTTCGCTTCTACGAGTTTTAGACTCCAACGAAGAAATCTTAGAAAGAGGAGTGGTGGAAACTTAGGGCAGTGGATTTTGGGAACTTTTTGTTCTTCTTGATATCAACTAATTGTATTTTCTCTCTTGTGGGCTGTTATTTCTTTTGTCATGACATTTCAAATTTGGACCAGCAGTGTTTGACTCGTGGTCTGTTTCATTTTTATCATGAAGTTAATTTGTTTGGTTTTCTGAACAGCCATGGACAAGCATAGTGGTTTGGATCTCAGCTTCTCATTTTGCCCATTCCTTTATCTGCATATATGGATTATGTTCAATCTATTCATATTAGTTAATCGAGTTAACCATGTTCAACCCCCCCCCCCACCCCCTCTAAATGCATGGGGGGTAACAACAATAAAATTAAAAATGGATAGGGGTGAGCATTCGGTTTCAACCGAACCAAAATGGTCAAAATCGAAATTCTAAAAATCTAAAACCGTAATTGAATTAAAATTGGTGGAAACCGAACCAAATAGGTTATTCGGTTTGGTCGGTTGGACTATTGTTATTGTTTAATGGATCGGACTCAAAGTTGTAATCGTGGTTAAATTATATTAAAAATAATAATTTTATACACACATTTGTTGTATTTCAAAGTTGTGTCTAAAGTTGGATTTCAATATATATATATATATATATATATATATATATATATATATATATATATATATATATATATATATATATATATATATTGTTTTCAAAATATATACATTTTTAAGCACAAAATATACCTAGAATAAAGATATTTACATAATTGTATAAATCTTATTCTGTTTTGGACCGAAATCCAAAACCGAAACCGATTTTTTTTTTTAGTATTTTCAAAAACGAAACAAAATCGAATTTTTTAAAACCGAACCGAATCTCTTATTCGGTTCAGTTCGATTTTTGGTCCAAAATCAAATACCGAAGTAACTTGCAATGTGTTAAGGTTGCCTAGAGACGAGAGGGTGCATACAACAATTAAGTCTCTTAGGGTCAAGAATTTCTATATCTCAATCATTCAATCAAGTAGCAATAACATAGAACATTTCAGAATAAGCTGTAAGGTGTCCCAAACGTCGCATCAGAAGGTTCTAGAGTTCTAGCAATACAAGTTGATATGTCAGATACACAATCAAAAGTATACATGATAGTGAGTCTGCTGCAATCTGAGTATAAATGCAGTCATGACAAGTGCCGGGTGGCTAAATGCCCAAAAGAATATAGTTTAAAAAAATAGAGCAGTGAAACAAAAAACCCACTCGTGACCCTCAGCACCCATCCTTCTGGTGCGTGCCATCAGTGAGGGAGAAGTAAGCTTGATCCTCCGATGCTGGCTCTAAACCTAGCCATGCAAAACCAGTGGGGTCGGACCCCAAATAGCAAGTACCACAACGGAGCACGAAATGAAACAAAACCAGATCTATAGCATGAGATGCACGAGCCCATAATCAATAGCATATATCCCATCCATGACATGATACGACACCTTCACCAAACAAGGACAGGAAGTACCCTATCATATCAAGATAGAATATGTCCTTTGATTATGATCAAGCTAAAATATTTTGCGTCATATTTTCGGTCTACAGACTATCATAACACAATAGCGCAACCCAACAACCAAACAAGGACATGAGTTGAACTATCATGCCACGACAGCCTGTGTCCCTAATTCCACTCAACAGAAGTCACAATACACAAGAAGAGATACAATAAGGAGAAATAATATAGCTTCAGTCCATGGAGTATCGTAACACAATGACGCAACCCAATAACCAAACATGGACATTGGTTGAATCATCATACTACGATAGCCTACTTTCCTGGCTAGGCACCTATATAAGCAAATTAGACGACCAACCATGTATTACGGCTTGATATATGATCTCTGGGTTTTCCCAGAAATGCAATATATGAGTATCCTCAGATCGTGCCATAATCGAGTAGGGCTGCTTGAACCAATGATATACAAGCAAGAATATATATAAATAATGCACCAGTCCCTCGCAAGGGCCCTGAGCTAATTAATAATCAGTAACAATTCCAAGCTTTCTATAGGAAATATACTGGATCGGTCTTATAATTAAATCAGATACTACACTCCACTAGTGTGGATGATATAAAGTATCCGTAGTGGCCAGCCTTTACTCTCAGCTAATTTAGGGTGGTTCAACATGCACGATCTCGAGATACCGTTCCCTCCCAATGCTCTACAATTAAGTTGCCTAGTTAACCCTAGGTTAGTCAGAATCTCATGCCGTGGTCACATGAATATTCTTTCTTAGATGTCGTACCTTAAGTATGGGCACTCTTGTTACGAATCTATCTTGTCACTCGAAAGCTAAATCTAGATTCACCTAAGCGTGATGCATAATCAATACTATCTAGCCGCGGTTAAAGTCACTGTCCAACTACCAGATCCGTGCATGAAAATAGTTACATATCATGTAGCAGGGGTATGTGGCACGACGACACTATATATATCTAGT
The DNA here is from genome assembly GCA_036927795.1 of Iris macrosiphon. Taxonomy (NCBI): domain Eukaryota; kingdom Viridiplantae; phylum Streptophyta; class Magnoliopsida; order Asparagales; family Iridaceae; genus Iris; species Iris macrosiphon. Next base: position 44,432,732 of record JAYESA010000019.1, on the reverse strand, counting down.
AGCACTCTTGGTGCGATCAAGTGTATCAGCACGGATACAATAGTCAGGGTAGGAACAGTTCTAGAATAAAGATCATGGACAACTTACCAGATAGCAAGTTATCCAGGACAAGATAGTCTAATACTGGTCACATCAATTTTGTCACTTTATTATATCGATGAATGGGAATAAGAGTAGAGCGAGAACCCCTCGAGATCAGATCCACAACTCTTAAACCAAACAAGGACTGGGGTTGCAGGATGTCACCCGAGTTGAACTACGTCTCTTATTCTATCCAACGTATAATAAGGTGATCAAGGAAAAATAATCTAATTAACAAGTAAAATAACAAGTGCATACAGGGCTACATCTACATGGCTCAACGTGCGCAGAAAACAGTAGGCACACAAAGCAAGTTGGCACATAAAACACATAGAAGTAAGGTCGGCGCACAAACAACAAAAACTGGGCAGTGGCGCACAAAGTAAGTTGGCGCACAAACAACTAAAACTGGGCAGTGGCGCACAAAACAAGTAAGTGCATGAGCTACAAAGGGTGGTGCACTTTGTCAAGTTGACCAACACAACGCACTTGACAAAAGTGTGCAGGCAAGAATAAAGAGCGCTTTTAAGGAAAGTGCGCGAGCAAGCTAGCTACAAGACAAAACACATAATCCGAGGTCAAAGCTCGACAGTCGAGAAACTCGTCAGTTGAGGAGCACACAAATCAATAACACAGAAATCGAGAAACCAAAGCTTCGTCCCTAAGGAAATGAAGAGAAAAAAAGTGCGCGAGCTAGCTGAACATAAGCAAAGTGCGCGAGCTAGCTGAACATAAGCAAAGTATGCTAGTTGATGAAACTTAGAAAAAGTGCGCCAGATGGCCAACTCGAAGAAAGTGCGCAGAATGGCTGTGACACACTTTCCCTTGATTTTCTAGGAAGAACTTTGATTGAATATGCACCAAAGTGCGACAACTGGATTTCTTCTCAAAAGTGCGCCACTGGCTCAAGGAGTGTGACTGGCGCACTTTGCTAGGAGACTAAGTGTAGTATAATTAGTACACACGAAGAGTTGAGACAGCACACCAATGCGTCCAAAGTAGAACATACATATTTTTATGCCAAAGGGGTTCTCTTGCATACCCTTCACAGAACACTGTTCTTCTTCTCCAGTAAGCCATTTGGTATACATATTGCATCAAGTTGCAGCATTGAACTTAGATGGACTTGAAATCAAGCACGTCCAAAAGCAAAATTACATAAAATATGGTGCTCTATACTATAAGATAATTAGTTTTATATAACATGAGATTTTGAGAGATCAATTTCCAAGAAAACAAAGTAAACCCATAGATCCAAACTCTAGTCCATGCAATTCTAACCTAGAAAATCAAGAACAACAAGTATTAAAGATGAAGGGGTGCCCGGTCCCAACAATATGAGCTAGAATTAAACAGGCATTATTAAGAATTACAAGTATGCATAATCCATGGTTCCTCTCTTGTGCAAGATGTACTTGCCTACGGAGGGAGAAAAAACCTAAGAGAAAGAAATGGAAATATATAGGTTTAGGTTTGATATGTGGACCGTTGGATTACTCAAACACATACAAGCCACACATGCCACCAACCCAACCAGACCCACTATTCTCCACAACTCACGGGTCCGGTCTAAACAAAGGTCGGACAAGCAATCAACATGCGCCAAAGTGCGCCGGAAAAGGGGGCTGACAACTCTATCCACCTAAAAAAATTTTGTCCTCGGAATTCAAACTCAAGGCTGGCTAGAGATATCAAGACAAGCTACAAACTAACTAAAAGCAATCTACACATATAAATAAGCACATATAAATAAGCAAGCATAACAACACATATATGAAGGGAATATACCTCATGAGTCGAATATGTACGGGTATCGAGATCGAATATCGTTCTCGTGCTCCCACGTTGACTCCCCCAAGAAGTGGTGGCCCCAAGCAACACGAACAAGATAGATAGCTCGGTTCTTGAGTACCTTCTCTCTCTGATCCAAAATAGACACGGGGTGTTCCTCATAAGTTAAGACGGTACCAACGACTAACTCAGAGTGATCGAGGACATGACTCGGGTCCGGGACATACCTAGGCAATTGAGACACATGAAATACATCATACACTTTACGAAATAAAGGTAGAAGGGCAAGACGATAAGCAACATCCCCTACCCTCTTGAGAATATCGAACGGTCCTACATATCATGGTTAAGATTTCCACGAACCCTGAATCTAATGACTCCACGAGTATGCAAAATTGGCAAAAATACATGATCGCCGACAAAAAACTCTAACAGCCTATAATGCTGATCTTCCAATGACGATGACGATCTTGTGCAACCCGAAGCCGCTCCCTGATCTGCTTAACTACTCCAATTATTTTAGTGATTATTTCAGGCCCCAACATCTTTCATTCACCAATGTCATCCCATGCGAAGGGTGATCTACACTTCCTTCCATACAATGCCTCGAAAGGAGCCATTTGTATGCTGGCCTGATAACTGTTGTTGTAAGATAATTCTACTGAGTGGAGATGATCTTCCCAAGACCCACCAAAGTCTAAGGTATAAGACCGCAATATATCTTCCAAATTCTGGATTATCCTCTCTGATTGTCCATCTGTCTGGGGATGATACGCGGTACTGAATCTCAACTTGGTACCTAAATGCTCGTACAAGCTTTTTCAGAAATGAGATATAAAACGAGTATCACGATCTGATACTATACTCGCTGGAACTCTGTGCTGCCTTCTTATCTGCCTCATATACATCTCTGATAACTGCTCCGTGGACTGTTCTACTCAGAAGGAAAGAAATATGCCACTTTCGTGAGTCGATCTACTATTATCTAAATTGCATCACGTCCAGTAGGGGACATAGGTAAACCGGTCACAAAATTTATCGTAATGTGTTCTCATTTCCACTCTGGAATATGCAGGGGTTGTAATAATCCTGCTGGTCTTTGTTGTTCTACCTTCACTTGCTGATATACGAGACATCCTGAAACGAACCGAGCTATTTCTTTTTTTATTTCGTTCCATCAGAAATATTGCTTGACATCATGGTACATTTTCGTGCCTCCGGGATGAATAGAATACTGGGAACTATGTACCTCGGTCATCACTACTTGTCGAATATATTCACTTTTCATACAAAGATAATTTTTAAATCTGAGTATTCCATCTTCGTGAATTCTTAATTCCTTCATAAGACCTGACTCACATTCTGCCCTAAGCTTCTGAATCTGAGGATATTCTGCTTGATCAGACTTGATCCTCTCCACCAAAGTTGACTATATCTGAAGACTGACTAACACTCTCGTTTCTTGAGGTAACACTACCTCGATGGAGATCTCTTGAAGATCTTCTAGAATGTGCTTCTAAGTTGTCAAGATGAATGTGCTGCCTCTCCTACTTAGAGCATCTGCCACTACATTTGCCTTGTTTGAATGGTACTGAAGTGCCACATCATAATCACCAAACATCTCTAGCTACCTCCTGTGTCTCATGTTCAAGTCCTTTGAGTGAATATGTACTTTAAACTCTTGTGATATATAAATATCTCCACCCGATCACCATATAGGTAATGTCTCCACAACTTGAGAGAGAACACTACTGCTGCCAATTCTAAATCATGTGTTGGATACTGCTTCTCATAATCTCGAAGCTATCGGGACGCATAATCTATTACTTTCCTATGTTTCATCAATACACATCCAAGTCCTCTCCCAAATGCATCACAGTAAACCGTGAATCCTCCTGATCCTACTAGAAGTGTAAGGATTGGTGCTAATATCAGTTTCTCTTTTAACTTCTCAAATGCTGCTTGACACTCTACCAACCAAACAAACTTTACCTTCTTGCGGGTTAGACGAGACATTGGTGCTGAAATCCATGAAAAGTATGCCACGAACCTCCGATAATATTCCGCTAATCCCAAAGAACTGTGCACATCTACTACTATCTTCATGACTGGCCAATTCTCTACTGCTTCAACCTTCTTGGGGTCCACTGATACTCCTGTTTCTGAGATAATGTGCCCCAAGAATGATACATGATCTAACCAGAACTCACACTTACTGAGTTTAGCATATAACTGATGCTCCCTCAGAACTTACAACACTTTTCGAAGATGTTTGTCATGCTCTTTTTCACTGTTGGAGTAGACAAGAATATCGTCTATGAATACCACTACAAATTGATCAAGATATAGCATAAAAATATGATTCATCAAATCCATGAATATTTCTGGTGCATTAGTCAATCCGAATGGCATAACTAGGAATTCGTAATGCCCATATCGAGATCGAAATGCTGTCTTCGGTTTATCTTGCTCCCGGACTCTCACTTGATAATATCTTGATCGAAGGTATATCTTGGAGAATACTTTCACTTCACTCAATTGGTCAAACAAATCATCAATCCTAGGCAATGGATACTTGTTCTTCACTGTTAGGGCATTCAACTGCCTATAGTCGATACACAACCGTGTCGACCCATCCTTCTTTACTAGAAGCACTGGTGCTCCCCATGGTGATCCATTAGCCCGAGTAAACTTCTTCGCCTTCAATTCTTTTACCTGATGATACAACTGGTTAAATTCTATCGGTAACATCTGATAGACCTTGCTGAAAACTGGCTCTGCTCCAGGTTTTAACTCTATGCAGAACTCCACTTCTCTTACTGGGGGTAATCCGGGAAGCTCTTTCGAAAATACATCAAGAATTTTTTTAATTATTCGGGAAAACTGACATTCAACTCCTCCTACTGCTGCAATGCCACATTCATGTTAATCCTTCACCGTTCTATTGAAGATAAATTCTTCCTTGTCCGGGATATTAAACAAAACTCCACCCCTATGTCAATCTATCGTCGCATGACTGTCTCTCAACCAGTCTATGCCTAAAATAACGTCGAAGTTACCCATAGGGAACTCGATCAACTTCACAGGTAATGAATGCCTGCATACTACGATTGGACACGCTACGCATACTCTACTGACTCCTACGAGTCCATTACCAGTGAGTATATTCAGCCTCTCTGGTAATGCCTCGAACTCCAATCCAATACGTGTGCAAATTGTTTACATACAAATGAATGGGATGCCCCTGAATCAAATAATGCTTTGGCAGGAAAAGATGTAACAAGAATGTTACCTGCCACCACGTCACCTAATGCCAAGGCCTCCTCCAGAGATAGGGTAAAAGCTTGCCCTTGGCCTTGTGGTGCTCCTGGAATATGCAGTTGTGGCCTCTGCTTCCCATACTACTGATTCCTCTACTAGTTGTATATCTGAGTTTACGTCGGCAATGGACGCTGAGCTACTATCCTGATCGCCAATGCTGGTCCCCTATATTTAGTTATCCCTAGTGTTGGCAGTGCTAATCGCTGTGTCGGTCCTTCAATTATCTGCATCATAGGACAATTGGCAATCCGATGATCTGGACTGCCACATCGTAGGTACAATCCTTGTGATACCCTATACACATCTTTAGTATGGCCTCCCTTGGCACAATACGTACATCCGACTGGGACTCCCAATCGTTGTTTCTACTGCTGCCTCGTCTGGTTCGGCCGAGCTGGTGTTGTTGTTACCGATGCTACTAGCCTTCTTAGCATTGTGTCATGAAAGCGAACGCCAATAAATGGTGCTGAAGTTCGTTGTGCTTGTCCTTCTCCTCCGCTTTGTGCATGAGACCTCTTTTGGCCTCCTATCCTCGAAGCTAACCTCTTCATCGTCAGCTCATGTCGCCTATATGCGATCAATACTTCGTCGAAAGTCTGGTAGTTATGCCCCTCTACCAGTTGCTGAATCTCTAGATGAAGTCCACACTAGAACCTTATTGCCCTCTTTGGTTCTATTGCTACCATCGTCGGAGCAAATCTGCTAAGTCTGCAGAACTCCGTCACGTAGCCATCCACTGTCCTTCCAGACTGTTAGAGATTGATAAACCTCTGTTGCATCTCATACTGTGCTACCTCTCCGAAATACTTAACCATGAAATGGGACCTGAAGTTGTCCCACGAAATAGGTTGTCTTAACCCAACTTCTTCTGCTGCCCACCAATCTCTAGCAAGGTCCTGGAGTTGCAATCAGACATGATTAACTTGTTCCTCAACTAGAACCCTTGCTGCTGTCAGTATTATTTTGATGTTTTGTAGCCAAGCATATGCGGTAATAGCGTCCTCCGTGCCATCAAAGTACTTAGGGTTGATTCGGCAGAATCTCACCGATGACCCTGAATCTGTTCTAATACTTCTTTCAAAGGCTATCTGTAATCCTTGATTCAACAAGACATTTTGCTCTTGCTGCTGAAGCTGCTGACATTGTTGCGTCGCTATCATTCCTTATATAATTTCTAGCAATGTCGGTATATCAAGTGCTACTGGCACTACTGGTATGATCGGTGGTACTGGAACTCCTGGTACATATTGCTCCTCGTGCTCCTCTGCTGGTTCTAACCTGATCCCTCCATGTACAGGTATTGCCTCTCGCTGGGGGCCAACAGATCATTGTCCTGCTGAAATTGATAGTGCCCCATCCACCGATGCTGGAGAACCCCTAAAGAAAAGGACACAAGATAAATCAAGAACTGGACGAGAAATAATCGAGGAAGCAATGGTACAGAAGTCAAGTTGAGCTTTGTCACACCCCAGTCCCAAAATACCGAGGGACCAGACACGTGGCAATGACCAGCAGCACACACCGATGGACAAACCCAATTTAATGGATCCATCTGGGTGTACTTAAGCTGTAGTACAACAATAAGGGTCCAATGATACAAGTCACAGTCTATTCTAATCTCATCCACAACAGATAATCACAGATCAAATGCCAGAATAATGCAAATAAAATAAACTGACATATCTCAATAAAAGTGTCTCGGAGAACAATCCGAGAATAAGTCTGATACATCACTACAATAGACTGGAAATAAAGTAACTAGAAATAGAAATAAATGAGTATCTCAAGCCAATACTCAGGAGAAGTCCTCTGGTATGATCTCGTCCTCGGATCCTGGTTCTGCTCCAATGTAGGCACCTGCTTCTGCTAATGCTAATGCTCCGGTCCCGTATACCTCGGGATAGATCTCGTCAGCTAATCCTGGGGACATAATCCGGATCCAGGTCCTCAGGGGACATAGCAAGGTACAAAATAACTCAAGCCAAAATAAATCAGTACAGCAATAAATGAAATATCAGGGTAAATATATAACCAGCTAAGTGATATGCAAGTTGAGAGTTTTAGTCATACTCGGGCTGAGACTACTACAGGATCAATGTCGGAGAAACCCATAACAGTATTCTCTCAAAGGGCCAGTACGGTACCAAAGCTCTGTGTCAGAGTCTAAGGCACTTCCATTAAAATATTATATATATATAATCAGCCTTTTGTATGGTAAATCTCTCCCTACCCAATGTAATCTTACGTCACAGTTTCACGATGTCTCATGTCCATGTCACGTAAGACCATATCTAATGCAACAAGTCATAATAGAATCTAAGCATGTATAATGTATATGTCATAAACATGTATCCTATACAGAATCACCTTGAATATTTCAGAAAGATTTCGTCTCATGAATAGTGTCAAGTGTCCTAGGTATAATGTACTTGATAAGACAAGTATGAGAATGTAAAGGGTAACGATATCCATCTCTAGGTGACATTACACAACTCCGCGTACGGTGTTGGCACCCGACTATTAATCGGATGCTAAGTAAGTCACACGGTCCTAGGTCAAGCATTGTACAACAATATAAATGACTCAAGAAAATATGTAACAAGACTGCAAGGTTGGCAAGGTACACTTACCTGGGGTTCTGGCTCCAACTGTAGCTCTGGTCTCAATGTGATCTGCAGGTACTCCTCCGATTGATGAAATAATCATCACCATCATATTCAAAAAATATCAAATAGCTAGAAACGTCTGTCCTTGAGTCCAATTTGGACACAGGGGCAAAAATTACAGTTTCTGGTCAAAGCGGGGTCCACATGTGGGCCGCTTCGTATTAAAAAATGTGTCAGGGTCCAAGGTCTCCAAATTCGTCAAACTTAGTGTCAACAAGTCCAGAAGGATGATACGAACCCAACGAAACTTTCAGAATTGGATTCCGATGAGCCGATCACAAAATCGTCCATCAAGTGGAGCCGCGGGTCCTACGATACGCGATTTTGTCAACGTTCTCAGAATCGAACCAAACTTGGGTCACAGGACCAGCGTATTTCTACGAGTCCGATGGCGCAAGTTTTGTTTCGATCCGATATTTGTACACAAAGTTACAACGTGTTCCAGAACATGAAGTTACGGGGCATTGTCGGCGGATACACGTTGATTCCGGTGTGCACGCACATCCAAATCAACTTCCTTGAAATCCTGCACGTCCGTATCGACGGCGCGCACCTTTCGGTGAAGACCGCACGCGACCAAGTCGTCCTGTTCGGCGGGGCGCACTCAGTTCTGGGGTAAAACGGAGTGTTATTTTTCCTGTTTTTGGATCACAGTTCGCGATAGCTATAGGACGCGATGCACCGAGCGGGTTGCAAGGGCATCTAGAGGGTTACACAGTCAACGCGTCACAACAGACGAAAAAGAAAATGGGGCAACGAGGAGAGAGGAAACGCTACCAGAACAGGGCTCCGTGAAGATCGAATTCTCGTGTCAGTGAGTCGACGCGACACAGCGACACGACGTCCGGTTGCTGTGTCCGGTTACTGTTGCTAGGGTTAGGGTTTCGAGTGCTGCCGGAGACCCGTCGGGGGAGGTGGCTGCTCGCCGGGGCTGGGTCAACAGGCGGAGGCTCTCAGGCAGAGCTCGTCGGCTTGAGGCGGCTCAGGCGAAGGGTTCGTCGTCGAGGTCGAGGCTGGTTCTGGAGGAGAATGGGGGCGGTGGCTAGGTCGAGCGGCGGGTCGAGGGGAGGAGACGGTGGAGCGGGGAGAGGGAGACGGAGGAAGGAGGAGGGAAGTTAGGGTTCCGTCGAGCGGCTATGGTGGAGGACGGCGAGGGAGTCGTCGGGGACGAAGGGGCTGCGGGGTGTGTCCGGGCGGAGAAGACGGGAGAGAGGCTAGGGCTTTGGGGAGTTCGTCGTCGAGAGGTGGCAGCTCAGGGAAGGCGGAGAGGTGGTGGAGATGTAGAGGGGAGGAGACGGGCCACTGCTCGGGGACGATGGCGGAGGAAGAAGAGGTTGTCGAGGGCTGTGGGTCGTCAGTCGAGGGTCTGGGCGAAGGAGACGGCTAAGAACGGCGAGGCGGGTTGTGGCAGATTTAGGGTTCAGGCGGGGGTTTAAGGTTTCGGCCGGCGGATGGAAATATAAATAGGGGCGGTCGGAACAGTGAATCACTTTAGGGTTAGGGTTCCGGTTTCGATCGGGTTTGGGTCGGGTCAGCGGGTCGGGCGGCGGATCCCGCCCGATCCGCTAAGGCTAGGGTGCGAGTTTGGGTATGCGGGTTTCGGGTCGGGTTTAGATCCGACCCGACCCGCTAAGGTTTGGTTCGGTTCAGTTGAACCGGGTCTGGGTTGGTTTGGTTTATTTTGAAAATAAACCGGGTTTATTTCAGGGTTTATTTGGTTTATTTATTTAATTAGTTTTTAGGGCTTTAAAAATACTTCTAGGGTCCAATAAATTCTCGGAAAATTACCCTAGGTCTAGTTTTTCATTTTACACCATAAAATATTATTTCCATAATATTTTAATATTAATTAACATTAATTAAAAATCATTTAATTATAAATACCTTAGTTTTAATTACAGAAAAATCCCAGAAAATTACAGAAAATTGTAAAAAATCTAAATTAAAAATTTCTGAAAAATCAGGGGGTTTATAATCTACCGCCCTTAAGAGAATTGTATCCTCGCAATCAAAGAATAACCGGTCAACAGAGATGATATGGTTGCAAATATTGTTCGAAGCACATTACGATTAAGGGGAATCAAGGTTGAGGGTTTTGAGAAGAACACATAGGAAAAATCATTTTCCCAAGCATTAAAAGTTATGCAATCTTCCGTGAAGGAGATCTAGAAGAATACAGTTTAGAAAACTAGGTTATCAATTAAGAACATACTAGGTTATCAATTACTAGCAAGTTAAAACTATCAGGTTAAGGCTAAGGTCACGAACCAACAGGCACGAACTAAAGCAATACTAGAAACAGAAAACTACGAAAACTTACGCGCATTTGCTACTCCATGAATCTGCACGTCCTCCAAAGTCATCGTGAAAGCTTGTCCGCGTCCTTGAGGTGGTGCCCTCTGTTGTTGCTGGACCTGCTGGAAGAGTGCTTGTCGAGGTGCCGAAGGTGGCCTTGGTTGATATCCTCCTGGTGCTGGTAGAGCTTGTTGGTTTGACCTTAGTGTTCCTTCTCTACGCTCAGGGCAGTCCCTTACTGCATGCTGTCTGGATCTGCAACCTAAGCATAGTCCAAATTTATGTCTACACTCCTTCTCGACATGGCCTATCTTGCCGCAGTAGTGACAAGTAGGAAGAGTTAGTGATTTGGATACAACTCCCTGTGGTGCTTGATGCAGATGAGGTTTCTTTGCAGCTTCTCCATGCAGTGCTCGGGTTGGTGCTGATGTGGAAGGCCTCTTCAGGTTGGACTCTTGCCTGGTGACGCGCTCCATGCGTCGGGCTACAGCAAGGACGTCCGAGTAAGATGTAAGTACAACGGATCCAATTAGTTTATGTAGCTCAAAGTTTAGTCCGTCGAAGAACTTCTCGGCCTTCTCTTCTTTTGTCGGAATCAAGGTAGGGGCGAAGCGACTCAGACGAATAAATTCTGCGTTGTACTCTTCCACTGTCATAGTATCATGAGTGAGGCGATTGAACTTGTCCCGCAGTTGTGATCGAGCGGTAGCTGAAATGTACATCTCCTGAAAGAGTCTGGAGAACTCCTCCTAGGTGACTCGGTCTGGTCCGAGTCGGGTCTCCTCAGATAGCCACCAGTGATGTGCATTGTCTATCAATTGCATTCTGACGGCAGTCATCCAACGTTCCCTTGGAAGCTCAGCTGCTTCTAATTAATGTTGTATGTTGGTGAGCCACTCATGAACTTCTGTGGGCTCCTCCTTGCCTGAGAAGGTACGGGGCTTCAGCTGGCTGAAATCGGTGATAGAGCCCGTCGATTGCCGTCGAGTTGGTAGGTTGGCCTGCTCCAGTGCATTTACTAGGCTGTTCCTCAAGTAATCCGCTTCGCGACGCTGAGCTTCTTGATGAATTTGCTGTTGGGCTTGCATCATTGCGTAGATCATTTGGAATATCTGTTGCCCATCCATGACTTGTCCTGGTGGGAAAACAGGCATCTGTGGAACGAACTGCGGAGGCGGCGGGATGTCATCACGCCGAAATCTATAAGCTTGCTGATCTGCTTGGCTGCTTCGGTGAGTAGAGGGATCTCCACTCAATGGCATCACTTCATCTTCTCCGTAGGTGGCTACAGAACCTATTGGTGTTCTTGCTGGAGTTTCGTTGTTTGCTCGTGAATCCATTACTCTGTATCCAAAATAAACTATAAACGGCGCACAGGAATCAAGGCAGGATACAAGTCAAGAAATTAATTTGAATCCGATATAGATATCAAGAACGTTTCAAGCAAGTGGATGAGGTCCTAAAAAACTTATCCTATTCTTATTGCAGGCTTGCTCGGTCCCTAAGTTGACATCGAACAATTTAGTCGTAGACCTGCATGGGCCACCACAAAAACCATGTCACGCCCCAGTCCCAAAATACCGAGGGACTAGACACGTGGCAATGGCCAGCAGCACACACTGATCACTACCAGAAAAAGTCAAATTAGCGACGCCCAAAAATATCGCTAAATGACAAAAAAACGTCGCTAAATGACAAAAAAATGTCGCTAAACACGTTTAGCGACGTAATTAGCGACGTTTTAAAGCTGTCGGAAAATACCAGGTCGCTAAAACAAAAAACTTCGCTAAACGTCGCTATACCGACGTTTTTAGCGACTTTAATGTGTCGCTAAATTTAGCGACGTTTAGCGATGGCGTGTCACTAAATAGCGACGTTTATTAAAGTCGTTAAACGTCGCTAATTTGCGACTTATATAGCGATGTAACAACGACGTCTTTAATGACCTGGCAGTACTGCAATGTCAGCATTTTGCGACGTACAGCGACGTATTTAGCGACGTAATTAGCGACGGCTTTTGACGTCGCTAAGTAGCAACTTTTTTACCGACGTATAAAAAACGTCGCTAGGCGTCGCTAAATGTCGCTAAATACGTCGCTAAATTTACAAAAAAATAAAAAAAAATAGAATTGTTACAAATTGCAATTTATAAATTTCTAATTAAAAATAGACCCGGAGCAACCCTCCGTTGAATTCTCTGGGTTCGCCGACCCCTTCGGTGGAACACTCAACACCGGATTAACAACATTTAATATGAATAAAAGTATAACAGTCATACAATTAATACACACAAATATCACAGTCATACAATTAATACACACAAATATCACAGTCACACAATACATAATATATAATTATCACAGTATCACAGGGCATAAACAACGTCACAAAATGTATATTATCACAGTCACACAAAATGCATAATATATAAGTATATGAAACATCACAGTATCAATCTCGATGATATCCAATGAGCTGGGGCAGATACCAGTCCCTCAAATACTGCGCATAAACAGCATTTATGTTATCAATCTCCGCTATGGGTGCTGGGTGACTGGAACTTCCCGTCTGAGATACAGCCGCTATAGGTGCTGGGTGACTGGAACTCCCCGTCTGAGATACAGCAGGTGGTGTCTCTTCCTCCTTAACAGTAGGAGGCATCACTTCCTCCTTAACAGTAGGAGGTATCGCTCTCTTGGGTGCCATCTGATAAGATAGATGAAAACAAAGAATATAATTGATAACAGATATTACTTAAGACATATCCTTAATAATGCGGAATGGAAGAATTAGATGACTCACAAAGAATTAGCTGTTTGTTGCAGTATAATAATGATACCATAATATCTATTGCTCAACATTTTGTCCTAACAATAAAAATACCATAAGATGTATCTAGTCAACCAACGGATACAAATCTATTGGTAGTATTGATGATGGAGATGATAATACGAATGATGATGATTATTAGGGTTTTGTCAAGTCTTCTATTTTATTAGCCCAACTTATAACACTTCTCCACATTGCTATTCTAACTGATATCAACTTCTCTTAACCAATATCTTACTATCTAACCTATCTTAACCAATTACCTATCTACCTTGGCACTCAACACTTAACTGTTACTTACCTCTCTAGTACTATCCTCATTCACTTGCACACACCTGAACTCACACAACACATGGACACCTGCACTCACATTTGCAGTGCCCTCTCAGACACATATAAAATCAACCCTCAATACATTAGAATTATACACATACTACCCCTCCACATATCAAAAGAACTAGAGGAGAGTTAGCCTTAACAACTCATAATCTTTCTCTAAAGGCTAGTATGCAACCTTTATCCAAAAGTTGGGTCTTGATATCCATAAAAATAAGATAAGTATGAAGTATCATAGTTTTTGTATCATAAGTATCACCCAAGTACGAAAGTACTATTCAACAAGATAATATCATTCAGTAGGATAAGACAAGATAACAAAAAATTGTATAATATTGTTTTGAAAATAGGTTATTTATTAGGTAGAGTTGAGGATATACGATTGAGTGAGTGTGTATCATTTAGGACTGATACATGGTTTGAGTTTAAAAGTATTTTGGGACTCGAGTACCATATACCAGGGTTCTATTTGTAGTGTTGGAAGGTCTGACATGGTTTCAGTCCTAGAGAGAGTGTGTGTTCAAATATTGTAATGGGTGTCTGAGATTAGTGTGGTGTGGTGTGAGTGTGAGATATTTTGAGTAAGATAAGTGTAGGTATTGAATGTGTTATACAAGGTAGTATGCTCTTATACACTAAACAAAAGAGCTTGGTATTAGATTAGGTTGTAAGTGTCGGTGTCTATATCATAGGAGGTTGGGTGTTGAGTGGTAATGTAGTAAGAAAGGAGAACTCTTGCATTGGAGTAGTCTAAAATCAGACCTGGGTATGAGATATTCATCTCATGTAGAGGAGCATCATGGTTGTGTGTTAGTGTCATGTTAAGAGTTGGTTGTGTGTGTAGTATAAAACTCTTACTACCAAAGTTGATAGGGATGAGGTATTAGTGTGTGCTAGGTGCAGTATAGGTTTAAGGGGATATTCAAGGTCAAGTGTTCAATTATAGTCCAAAAATAGTGAATATTGAGTGTAAGGATGGGAAAAATACTCACTTTGTGTTGTGATATCCTAGTATACCAGTGAGAGTTGTGGCAGTGTACTTGAGTATAGGTATTATGGTAAATGTCAAGTTAAGTGCTATAGAATATAGGACAAGGTATACAATAGGTAATTGTGATACAAGGATATAGGTATTGAATACTTGGGTGAAAATAGAGTATTCACCCAAATACTCTATATGAAAGTATTAAGAAATTGATATTGAACAGTAAAAATTGATAACCCTAAACCTAACCCTAACCCTAACCCCTGATAAAAAAATCTAACCCTAACCCCTGATCAAAAACCCTAAACCTAACCCTAACCCTAACCAGGTCAAAAAACCTAACCCTAACCCCTGATCAAAAACCCTAACCCTAACCCTAATCCTAACCCCAGGTCAAAAAACCTAACCCTAACCCTATGTGTCGTGTGTGTCTGTCAGTGTGTGTGTGTGTGTGTGTGTGTGTGTGTCTGCGTCTGTATGTGTGTGTCGTGTGTGTCTGTCAGTGTCTGTGTGTGTGTGTCGTGTCTGTCAAGTGTGTGTCAGTGTCACATGTGAGAGAGAGAGAGAGAGAGAGAGAGAGAGAGAGAGAGAGAGAGAGAGTTAGGCTTTACCTAGAGCTCGAGGAGGAGGAGGGGATGCCGGAGTAGCCGCAGCCGTGGAGAGCCGTGGAGAGCCGGTCGCCGGTCGCCGGAGAGGGGGGGGTGGGGGAATTCGAAAGGTTTTGAAAACTTTCAAAATTTTCGCAGATGGGGGAAAAGAAAACTGAGCCCTAATTAACCAAAATTTAGCGACGTAAAAAAAATGTCGCTAAATAAAAATTTAGCGACGTCATACACGTTGCTAAATACGTTGCTAAATATTTTTAATATATACGTCGCTAATTACGACGCTAAACGTTGCTAAATTATACATATTAGCGACGTTTAGCGACCTTAATCAAACTTATAGCGACTAATATTTTTAAATCTTAATAAAAATTGCTAAACGTTGCTAAATGTCGCCATTCAGCGACATCTAGCGACATTTTTTACGGAGTCGTTAATTTAGCGATATTTTTAAACGGAGTCGCTAAAATGCGTCGCTAATCCCGCTTTTTCTAGTAGTGGATGGACAAACCCAATTTAATGGATCCATTAGGGCGTACTTAAGCTGTAGTACAACAATAAGGGTCCAATGATACAAGTCACAGTCTATTCTAATCTCATCCACAACAGATAATTACAGATCAAATGCCAGAATAATACAAATAAAATAAACTGACATATCTCAATAAAAGTGTCTCGGAGAACAATCCGAGAATAAGTCTGATACATCACTGCAATAGACTGGAAATAAAGTAACTAGAAATAGAAATAAATGAGTATCTCAAGCCAATACTCAGGAGAAGTCCTCTGGTATGATCTTGTCCTCGGATCCTGGTTCTGCTCCAATGTAGGCACCTGCTTCTGCTAATGCTAATGCTCCGGTCTCGTATACCTCGGGATAGATCTCGTCAACTAATCCTGGGGACATAATCCGGATCCAGGTCCTCAGGGGACATAGCAAGGTACAAAATAACTCAAGCCAAAATAAATCAGTGCAGCAATAAATGAAATATCAGGGTAAATATATAACCAGCTAAGTGATATGCAAGTTAAGAGTTTTAGTCATACTCGGGCTGAGACTACTACAGGATCAGTGTCGGAGAAACCCATAGCAGTATTCTCTCGAAGGGCCAGTATGGTACCAAAGCTCTGTGTCAGAGTCTGTCACGACCCGCACCCGGAAATTCGGGCACCAGTGCGTGGGTACGTCCAGCCTACGCCGCAGAGTCGGCGGTAGTACGCTGTCTAGGTCAAATCCATACTTAACTAAACTAGCCCATTCACAAAAATATAGGCAAGATAATAATGGGAAACAAATGCTTAAGATTTCAAATGAAATAAATGCGACAACAGAATCAAATGTTTAATACAGAATTCAGAATTGAAATCGGGGACAAACCCGATTACTAAGATAAAAGAGCATAAAAATAAAAGTAGCTACTGCTAACTACTCAGCAGCAGAGGTCTCCTGGGTGGGATCTGGTTCCTCATAAGTGTCATCTGTTCCCTCATAAGGGCCATAATATGTAGGGGCAAGGTCCTCATCATCGCCTAAATCAACGGATCCAGTCAGGAAAGGAGCAAAGTACACAATGCACAACAAGATTAAACTAAATATTTATGACAATTAAATTGAGTATCATAGTGAGAAAATTGCATAAAAGAACATCAATATCTCAGATTTAATGCTATAAACAGGAATATGAGAAAGCGGAAATAAATGAGACAGGAAAATAAAACTATAACAGTCAGCAAGAACTATAACAAGACCAAAAACTATCTGTATGAACTTATGCTTGTTTTAGAATACATAGTTGGCATGTAGGGGTTTATAAGGCTAATTCGGCCGTCATAAACGGCAATTAAACAGGAATAATCGAGATCCGGCTGAGGGTACAGTCGCGTACCAACAACTATTAAACACGACAGGGGGAAGGGTAAACTACATGCCTTCTAGTATTCTCCCACCCGACATGAAAAACAAAACATGAACTCCAATATTCAAGACATAAAATCCAGTATTCCTAACACTAGGTGTAATCATCAAGGGTACTAGTAAAGCAGGAAATTAATTATCACAATATAAAGATTTAACTTGAAGTGCAGGTACTTGCCTGTTGTTTGGATCCAATTAATTGTACTCGGGGAAATTCCAGAAATGAGTCCAAAAGCTGAAATAGACATTACCATCACGCTCAGAAGATGTCAAATAGCTAAAAACGCCTGTCCTTGGGTCCAATTTGGAGACAAGGGCAAAAACGGCAGTTTCGGGTCAAAACGGGGTCCGCCGGTGGGCCCGCTTTGCACCGAAAAATGTGTCCGGGTCAATGGTCTCCAAATTCACCAAACTTAGTGTCAACAGGTCAGGAACGATGATACGAACCCAACGGAACTTTCAGAATTGGATTCCGATGAGCCGATCATAAAATCGCCCGTCGAGCGGGGCCTGTGGGGCCCACGACATGCGATTTCGTCAACGTTCTCAGAATCGAACCAAACTTGACCCACAGGACCAGCGTATCGCTACGAGTCCGATGGTGCAAGTTTTGTCTCGATCCGACGAGTGTACAAGAAGTTAGGGCAAATTACAGAAAAGTCGGATACTGGGCGATGTCCGCGGATACGCGTTGATTCCGGTGTGCACGCACACCCAAATCAGCTTCCGCAAAATCTCACACGTCCGTATCGACGGTACGCACGTATCTGTGAAGACCGCACGCGACCAAGTCATCCCGTTTGGCGGGGGGTACTCAGTTCCGGGGTGAAACAGAGTCTGGTTTTTCCTGTTTTTGGATCGCGGTGTGCGATCACCACAGGACGCGATGCCCCGAGCTGTTTGTTCGGGCACCGAGAGGGTCATACAGGCTTCACAACGTAATTTACGGAATTAAAAACGGAGATACAGGGTGCAAGATACGAGTACCTGAACGAGGCTCGAGAAATAGGGACTTTTTGTGTCCGTGTCGTGTCCGACACGACACAAAGAAATTGGGAATTAGGGTTTAGGATTTAGGTCTGGACGGCGGGGGCCGGCCGGAGACGTGCCGGAGGCGGCCGGGGAGTGTTCGCCGGGGCGAGGCGGAGGTGAGCGGAGTCGAGGGCGGCGCCGGAAGCGGCTGCCGGCGAGGGGCTCGGCTCGAGGGGAAGGGGGCAGCTGCTGCTGCTGCTGGAGTCGGGCGCCGGAGATGGCGGAGAAGGGAGGAGGAGATGACGGCGATGGGGCTGGCCGGGGCTCAGGCGGCGGCACGACGGTTCTGGGGTTCCGGCAGGGAGAAAGGTGAATGCGAGGGAGGAGGAAGGAAGGAGAGGAGTTTTATAGGGGAGAGGGCCGGCCAAGGCGGGGCGAGGGGGAGGGCGGGGCGAGCCGGGCGGAGCGAGCCGGAAAATGCGCAGGGACGGGGGAGAGTCGGGCGGAGCGGCGGGTGGCGCGGAGCTCGTCGGAAAATGCGCAGGGACGGGGGAGAGTCGGTCGCCCGGGTCGGGCGGCTAGCGGGTCCGGGCAGACCCGCCCGACCCGCAAGGATTGGCCGGGCTGGGCTGGCTGTTGGGCCGGTCCACTGGGCCGGCCGGCCCAAGGAGAAAAATAAAAATAATAATATTAATAATAATAATAATAATAATAATAAATATAATTATTAAAAACAGTTAATTAAATAATTAATTAATTAAAATGGTTTTTAGGTATTTAAAAATAGGTCTGAGGCCAAAAAAATCCAGAAAAATTACCCTAAGTCCAGTTTTTTATTTTACACCCAAAAATGTTATTTCTATGATATTTTAATATTATTTATTAACCCTAAAAATTTATTTAATAATTAAAACCTTGATTTTAATTACAGAAAATTCCCAGAAATTCCAGAAAATTGGAAAAAATCCAAGTTTTAATAATTTTGAAAATTCAGGAGGTTTACAATCTACCCAATTTATAAAAATTTTGTCCTCGAAATTTAAGAATAACAAAGGCACGAAAGGAAAGGCCGAGAATTTAAAATATACCTCAGGGTTCAAAAAGATAAGGGTAGCGCTCTCTAATCTCGTCTTCTCGCTCCCAGGTGGATTCGCCGGGAGAATGGTGCTTTCAAGCTACGCGAACAAGGGAAATAATCTGGTTCCGTAGAACTTTCTCCGATCGATCCAGTATTTCCACGGGCTGCTCTTGGTAAGTCAAACTTGGGCCTACTTCGAGCTCTGAGTGATCCAAAATATGGCTGGGATCTGACACATATTTTCTCAGCTGCGACACGTGGAAAACATTATGGATTCCATCCAGAGAGGGTGGCAATGCCAGACGGTATGCCACTTCTCCGATTTTCTCCTGTATGCCAAAAGGTCCAATAAATCATGGGCTGAGTTTTCCACTTCTTTCGAACCTAATGGTGCCACGTGTCGGAGAAATCTTCAAGAATACCAGTTCTCCAACCTTTAATAAAGTCATAATCGAGTCTTAGTTCCATAATAAAAATGTTTAAATTGACTTGAATTTCATAAATTTAATTACCTCAAATTCCAAGGGCCTTCGGTGGCTATTTGCCCAATGTCGTTGCCTGTCTTGAGCCACTCGAAGTCTTTTCCTTATTTGCTTTACCTTCTCAGCTGAATCGATCACTATCTCAGGTCCCAGTAAGGCTCTTTCTCCTACGTTGTCCCATGATAGCGGGGTACGACATCTTCGTCCATACAAAGCTTCAAATGGAGTCATCTCAATACTTGCTTGGTAACTGTTATTATAAGAGAACTCCACAAGATGTAGATAGTCTTCCCACGATCCTCCAAAATCCAGAACACATGTACGGAGCATATCTTCAAGGGTCTGGATTGTACGTTCCGATTGTCCATCTGTTTGGGGATGATAAGCTGTGCTGAATTTGAGTTGAGTCCCCAAGATGGCTTGTAAGCTCTTCCAGAAGTGAGAGGTGAATCTTGAATCTCGGTCGGAGACAATACTTACTGGAATCTCATGCAATTTAACAATATGTCTGATATATAAATCTGCCAGCTTTTCTGTAGATAGCCCTACTTTGAAAGGTAGAAAATATGCAGATTTGGTCAGTCTATCTACTATCACCCAGATTGCATCCTTTCCACTAGGTGTCCTTGGAAGTCCAGAAACAAAATCCATTGTAATATGTTCCCACTTCCATTCCGGAATGGGTAGTGGTTGAAGCAATCCCCCAGGTATTTGTCTTTCTGCCTTGACCTGTTGGCACACTAAACAACGAGATACGAACCTGGCTACTTCTCTTTTCATGCCATGCCACCAAACATGCGTCCTCAGGTCCTTGTACATCTTGTTGGCTCCTGGATGTATAGAGTATTGCGATCTGTGCGCCTCTTGCATAATTTCTTCTCTTATATCTCCTTGAGGTACACATAATCTATCTCCATGCCTCAGTGATCCATCTTCATGAATTCTGAAATCCTCCACTAACCCAGCTTGCACTTGACCTCGAAGGCTTCGCAGGCCTTCGTCTTGAAACTGAGTCTCCTTGATCTTGTCTATTAAGGTAGACTGAATCTGCAAGTTCATCATTTGGCCTTCTTTTCCTGGGATAATTACCTCAATACCTAAACTTTCCAAGTCCTCGAGCAAGTGTCGGTCCATAGTCAAGTACATCGCCATATGATATCTGCTTAGAGCATCAGCAACTACATTGGCCTTCCCAGGATGATATTGAAGGGTGATATCAAAGTCTTTCATTAGTTCCAGCCACCTTCTTTGCCTCATGTTCAGCTCTTTCTGAGTGAAGATATATTTTAGACTTTTATGGTCCGTAAATATTTCCACCTTTTCTCCATAAAGATAATGCTTCCATAGCTTAAGAGCAAAGATGACAGCTGCCAATTCTAAATAATGAGTTGGATAGTTCTTTTCATGAGGTCGAAGCTGTCTAGAGGCATATGCTATTACTTTCTTGTTCTGCTCCAATACACAACCTAGACCTTTTCCAGAAGCATCACTATAAATAGCGAAACCTCCGGTTCCAGAAGGTAATGTCAGAATAGGGGCAGTAGTCAGCCTTTTCTTCAATTCCTCAAAAGCATGCTGACATTCCTCAGTCCAGGTGAACTCTTCATCCTTCCTTGTTAATTTTGTCATGGGTTCCGCAATCCTAGCAAAGTCCTTCACAAACTTCCGATAGTAGCCAGCTAGTCCCAGGAAGCTTCTAATCTCTGCTACAGAGTCTGGAGTGGGCCATGATTCAACTGCCGCTATCTTCTTGGGATCTACTGCTATTCCATCTCCAGTCACAACATGTCCCAAGAATTCTACTTTGTCTAGGAAGAATGCACATTTAGATAATTTTCCATAAAGTTTTTCCTTCCTCAAAGTCTCCAATGCTAGCCTCAAATGTTCTTCATGTTCTTCGGGGGTCTTGGAGTAGATCAAAATATCATCAATAAAGACCACTGCAAATTTGTCTAGGTATGGCTGGAAGACTCTGTTCATTAAGTTCATAAAAACTGCTGGAGCATTCGTCAACCCGAACGGCATTACTAAGAATTCGTAGTGTCCGTTCCGGGTATTGAAAGCAGTTTTAGGGATGTCTTCCTTCCTCACCCTTACTTGGTGGTAACCAGACCTCAAGTCAATCTTTGAAAATACCCGAGCTCCACTTAATTGATCAAATAAGTCATCTATCCTGGGTAGGGGATACTTATTCTTAATTGTTAAGGCATTCAAGGCCCTATAGTCAATACACATTCGGGATGTTCCGTCCTTCTTGGGCACAAATAATACTGGAGCTCCCCAGGGTGAGACACTAGACCTAATGAAGCATTTGTCTTCTAACTCTTTTATTTGCTCATTTAGTTCTATTATCTTCTTCTTGTTGATTCTGTAGGGATTTTGAGATACTGGCGCTGCTCCCGGCACTAAGTCAATAGAGAATTCAACTTCTCGGTCTGGGGGTAATCCTGGAAGATCCTCAGGGAAGACATCAAGATATTCAGAGATGATAGGCAATTCTTCTGTTACTAGGGCTCCACAAATTTTGTTATTACCCATTTCTCTAGAACCTCTAACAAATTCAAATTCTGGCTTGTCAGGAGACCTGAAGATTACACTACCTCTGTGACAGTCTATAGTGGCATGATGTTGACTCAACCAATCCATACCCAGTATAATGTCAAAACTGGGAACTGGCATTACGAGTAGCCTAGCATATAGTTCTCTTCCACATAATGTAATAGGACAATTGTTACATGCATCACTAACCGGGATAATTCCTCCACCGGTAATGATCTTATAACAATTCCTAAGGGGTTCAGTGATTAAGCTATGCTTCATAAGGAAATCTACTGACATGAATGAATGTGAAGCTCCAGAATCAAATAAAGTAATAGCTGGTATTGAATTTATAAGCACGGAACCTGTGATCACGTCTGTTGTGGCTTCAGCTTCTTCCAGAGTCATTGCAAAAGTACGGCCTTGCTGAGGTGCACCCCTCTGTTGCTGCTGTTGGTGCTGAGCAAAGCGTTGTTGTTGAGTTGGAAGAGGGGTTCCCCTCTGCTGTGCTGCTGGGGGCCTGGCCTGGACGGGAGCCTTGGGTGCAGCTGGGCGTCCTTGAGCAGCAGGACAATCTCTCATTTGATGCGCTGCTGAGCCGCAGTAGAGGCAGGCACCTAGCCTCTTCCTGCAGACTTGCCAAGTGTGACCTGGTTTTTGGCAAAAGTTACAAGCAGCAGCTTGTTGGTTCTGTCCTTGAGCCTGGTGTTGGGGTGCTGGAACTCGAGGGAGAGGACGCTGAGTTTGCTGCGGGGCCCTCTGCTGTTGCTGTTGTTAAAATGGGCGTTTGTTGGGTCCCGCATTTCCGGTATCTCTCTCTCGCTTTAGTTTATGCCCCATGTCTCTCTCAACGCCTTGTGCCACGCTCAAGATTTCCTCATAGGTGCGAGCTCGGCTGGTGGTGACAGCAAGGCGAATATCCGGAGACAGCCCCTTCTTGAATCTATGGGCTCTGTCCTCCGGGATACGAACCATGTACTCCGTAAAGTGGCTCAACCTGCTAAATTCAGCAGTGTACTCATCAACAGATAGGTTACCTTGTTCCAGTCTCTCGAATTGGCTTTCGAGAGCTTCCCGAGCCACTTCGGGGTAGAATTTCTCCTTGAATAGCCTCTTGAAGTCCTCCCAGGTGAGGTCAGGAGCAGATAGTTGGGGTTCATCTCTGAACCAGGTCCGAGCTATGTCGAACAGTTGCAGGCTTGCGGACTCCACTTTGAGATCATCAGGGACCCGAGCAGTCTTCAGGAGTCTATCGACATTCTCTATCCACTCATCGGCATAGAGAATGCCCTCAGTTCCGTAGAATTCCAGGGGTCTAAGGTTCTTGAAGTCTTTGGCACTCCCTGGCCTCTTGAGTGACGACTCCTAGGACCTAAGAGCTTCTGAGAGGCTGGTCCGTAGAAGTGCAGTCTGTTCTTTCTGGGATTCTACGAGTCCCTGGAACACTCCGAGTAGCTGTGCCCCATCTAGAGTAACTGCTGGAGTAGATGGAGGCGGCGGGAGTGCAAGAGTTTCGGGCACATTCTGCTCAGCTGGTTCTGATGTGCCTCCTATTGTGTTCCTTGTCTGGACCATTCTGAAAGATTAAGGGATAGGAAGATCAAAATAGATTACTTGGAAATCAAGGGCGATAGGAAAATTGAGCAGAAATGATATCAAGAATTGAAATAAGGACCCTATACTGTGAATGAGCTTTTCCTAGAATCCTCAATCTTATTCCGTACCCTGTCCTAGGGTATTACCCTATTTAAGGATACTGACCTGCATGGGCCACCAAAAAAATGTGTCACGACCCGCACCCGGAAATTCGGGCACCAGTGCGTGGGTACGTCCAGCCTACGCCGCAGAGTCGGCGGTAGTACGCTGTCTAGGTCAAATCCACACTTAACTAAACTAGCTCATTCACAAAAACATAGGCAAGATAATAATGGGAAACAAATGCTTAAGATTTCAAATGAAATAAATGCGACAACAGAATCAAATGTTTAATACAGAATTCAGAATTAAAATCGGGGACAAACCCGATTACTAAGATAAAAGAGCATGAAAATAAAAGTAGCTAATGCTAACTACTCAGCAGCAGGGGTCTCCTGGGTGGGATCTGGTTCCTCATAAGTGTCATCTGTTCCCTAATAAGGGCCATAATATGTAGGGGCAAGGTCCTCATCATCGCCTAAATCAACGGATCCAGTCAGGAAAGGAGCAAAGTACATAATGCACAACAAGATTAAACTAAATATTTATGACAATTAAATTGAGTATCATATTGAGAAAATTGCATAAACGAATATCAATATCTCAGAGTTAATGCTATAAACAGGAATATGAGAAAGCGGAAATAAATGAGACAGAAAAATGAAACTATAACAGTCAGCAAGAACTATAACAAGACCAGAAACTATCTGTGTGAACTTGTGCTTGTTTTAGAATACATAGTTGGCATGTAGGGGTTTATAAGGCTAATCCGGCCATCATAAACGGCTATTAAATAGGAATAATCGAGATCCGACTGAGGGTACAGTCGCGTACCAATAACTATTAAACACGACAGGGGGAAGGGTAAACTACATGCCTTCTAGTATTCTCCCACCCGACATGAAAAACAAAACATGAACTCCAATATTCAAGACATGAAATCCAGTATTCCTAATACTAGGTGTAATCATCAAGGGTACTAGTAAAGCAGGGAATTAATTATCACAATATAAAGATTTAACTTGAAGTGCAGGTACTTGCCTGTTGTTTGGATCCAGTTAATTGTACTCGGGGAAATTCCAGAAATGAGTCCAAAAGCTGAAATAGACATTACCATCACGCTCAGAAGATGTCAAATAGCTAAAAATGTCTGTCCTTGGGTCCAATTTGGAGACAAGGACAAAAACGACAGTTTCGGGTCAAAACGGGGTCCACCGGTGGGCCCGCTTTGCACCGAAAAATGTGTCCGGGTCAATGGTCTCCAAATTTACCAAACTTAGTGTCAACAGGTCAGGAATGATGATATGAACCCAACGGAACTTCCAGAATTGGATTCCGATGAGCCGATCACAAAATCGCCAGTCGAGCGGGGCCTATGGGGCCCACGACACGCAATTTCGTCAACGTTCTCAGAATCGAACCAAACTTGACCCACAGGACCAGCGTATTGCTACGAGTCCGATAGCGCAAGTTTTGTCTCGATCCGACGAGTGTACAAGAAGTTAGGGCGAATTGCAGAAAAGTCGAATACGGGGCGATGTCCTCGGATACGCGTTGATTTCGGTGTGCACGCACACCCGAATCAGCTTCCGCGAAATCTCACACGTCCGTATCGACGGTGCGCACGTATCTGTGAAGACCGCACGCGACCAAGTCGTCCCGTTTGGCGGGGCGTACTCAGTTTCGGGGTGAAACAAAGTCTGTTTTTTCCTGTTTTTGGATCGCGGTGTGCGATCACCACAGGACGCGATGCCCCGAGCAGTTTGTTCGGGCACCGAGAGGGTCATACAGGCTTCGCAACGTAATTTACGGAATTGAAAACGGAGATACAGGGTGCAAGATACGAGTACCTGAACGAGGCTCGAGAAACAGGGACTTTTCGTGTCCGTGTCGTGTCCGACACGACACAAAGAAATTGGGAATTAGGGTTTAGGATTTAGGTCTGGACGGCGGGGGCCGGCCGGAGACGTGCCGGAGGCGGCCGGGGAGTGTTCGCTGGGGCGAGGCGGAGGTGAGCGGAGTCGAGGGCGGCGCCGAAAGCGGCTGCCGGCGAGGGGCTCGGCTCGAGGGGAAGGGGGCTGCTGCTGCTGCTGCTGGAGTCGGGCGTCGGAGATGGCGGAGGAGGGAGGAGGAGATGGCGGCGTTGGGGCTGGCCGGGGCTCAGACGGTGGCACGGCGGTTCTGGGGTTCCGGCGGGGAGAAAGGTGAATGCGAGGGAGGAGGAAGGAAGGAGAGGGGTTTTATAGGGGAGAGGGCCGGCCAAGGCGGGGCGAGGGGGAGGTCGTGGACGCGGAGGGCGGGGCTAGCCGGGCGGAGCGGCGGGTGGCGCGGAGCTCGCCGGAAAATGCGCAGGGACGGGGGAGAGTCGGTCGCCCGGGTCGGGCGGCTAGCGGGTCCGGGCAGACCCGCCCGACCCGCAAGGATTGGCCGGGCTGGGCTGGCTGTTGGGCCGGTCCACTGGGCCGGTCGACCCAAGGAGAAAAAAAAAAAAATAATAATAATAAATATAATTATTAAAAACAGTTAATTAAATAATTAATTAATTAAAATGGTTTTTAGGTATTTAAAAATAGGTCTGAGGCCAAAAAATTTCAGAAAAATTATCCTAAGTCCAGTTTTTCATTTTACACCAAAAAATATTATTTCCATGATATTTTAATATTATTTATTAACCCTAAAAATTTATTTAATAATTAAAACCTTGATTTTAATTACAGAAAATTTCCAGAAAATTCCATAAAATTGGGAAAAATCCAAGTTTTAATAATTTTGAAAATTCAGGGGGTTTACAGAGTCTAAGGCACTTCCATTAAAATATTATATATATATAATCAGCCTTTTGTATGGTAAATCTCTCCCCACCCAATGTAATCTCACGTCACAGTTTCACGATGTCTCATGTCCATGTCACGCAAGACCATATCTAATGCAACAAGTCATAATGGAATCTAAGCATGTATAATGTATATGTCATAAACCTGTATCCTATACAGAATCATCTTGAATATTTCAGAAAGATTCTGTCTCATGAATAGTGTCAAGTGTCCTAGGTATAATATACTTGATAAGACAAGTACGAGAATGTAAATGGTCATGATATCCATCTCTAGGTGACATTACACAACTCCGCGTACGGTGTTGGCACCCGACTATTAATCGGACGCTAAGTAAGTCACACGGTCCTAGGTTAAGCATTGTACAACAATATAAATGAATCAAGAAAATATGTAACAAGACTGCAAGGTTGGCAAGGTACACTTGCCTGGGGTTCTGGCTCCAACTGTAGCTCTGGTCTCAGTGTGATCTGCAGGTACTCCTCCGATTGCTGAAATAATCATCACCATCATATTCAAAAAATATCAAATAGCTAGAAACGCCTATCCTTGAGTCCAATTTGGACACAGGGGCAAAAATCACAGTTTCTGGTCAAAGCGGGGTCCACATGTCGGCCGCTTCGTACCGAAAAATGTATCAGGGTCCAAGGTCTCCAAATTTGTCAAACTTAGTGTCAACAAGTCCAGAACGATGATACGAACCCAAAGGAACTTTCAGAATTGGATTCCGATGAGCCGATCACAAAATTGCTCGTCAAGTGGAGCCGCGGGGCCCACGATACGCAATTTTGTCAACATTCTCAGAATCAAACCAAACTTGGGTCACAGGACCAGCGTATTGCTACGAGTCTGATGGCGGAAGTTTCGTTTCGATCCGATGTGTGTACACAAAGTTACAATGTATTCCAGAACAGGCGAATACGGGGCGTTGTCGGCGGATACGTGTTGATTTCGGTGTGCACGCACATCCAAATCAACTTCTGCGAAATCCTGCACGTCCGTATCGACGGCGCGCACCTTTTGGTGAAGACCGCACGCGACCAAGTTGTCCCGTTTGGCGGGGCGCACTTAGTTCCGGGGTGAAACGGGGTATTATTTTTCCTGTTTTTGGATCGCGGTTCGCGATCGCTACAGGACGCGATACACCGAGCGGGTTGTACGAGCATCGAGAGGGTTACGCAGTCAACGCGTCACAACAGACGGGACAGAAAATGGGGCAATACGAAGAGAGAAAATGCTACCTGAACAGGGCTCCGTGAAGACCGAATTCTCGTGTCGGTGAGTCGACGCGACACAGCTATACGGTGTCCGGTTGTTGTGTCCGGTTGCTGTGTCCGGTTACTGTTGTAGGGTTAGGGTTTCGAGTGCTGCCTGAGACCCGTCAGGGGAGGTGGCTGTCCGCTGGGGATGGGTCGACAGGCGGAGGCGCTCAGGTAGAGCTCTTCGTCTTGAGGCAGCTGAGGCGAAGGGTTCGTCGTCGAGGTCGGGGCTGGATCTAGAGGAGAATGGGGGAGGTGGCTAGGTCGAGCGGTGGGTCAAGGGGAGGAGATGGTGGAGCGGGAAGAGGGAGACGGAGGAAGGAGAAGGGAAGTTAGGGTTCCGTCGATCGGCTATGGTGGAGGACGGCGAGGGAGTCGTCGGGGACGAAGGGGATGCGGGGTGTGTCCGGGCGGAGGAGACGGGAGAGAGGCTAGGTCTTTGGGGAGTTCGTCGTCGAGAGGTGGCGGCTCAGGGAAGACGGAGAGGTGGTGGAGATGTAGAGGGGAGGAGATGGGCCGCTGCTCGGGGACGATGGAGGAGGAAGAAGAGGTTGTCGAAGGCTGTGGGTCGTCGGTCGAGGGTCTGGGCGAAGGAGACGGCGAAGAACGGCGAGGCGGGTTGTGGCAGATTTAGGGTTCAAGCGGGGGTTTAGGGTTTCGGCCGGCGGATGGAAATATAAATAGGGCGGCCGGAATAATGAATCAGTTTAGGATTAGGGTTCCGGTTCCGATCGGGTTTGGGTCGGGTCAGCGGGTCGGGCGGCGGATTCGGCCCGATCCGCTAAGGCTAGGGTGCGGGTTTGGGTATGCGGGTTTCGGGTCTGGTTTAGATCCCACCCGACCCGCTAAGGTTGGCTTCGGTTCAGTTGAACCGGGTCTGGGTTGTTTTGGTTTATTTTGGAAATAAATCGGGTTTATTTCAGGGTTTATTTGGTTTATTTATTTAATTAGTTTTTAGGGCTTTAAAAATGCTTCCGGGGTCCAATAAATTTCCAAAAAATTATCCTATGTCTAGTTTATCATTTTACACCATAAAATATTATTTCCATAATATTTTAATATTAATTAACATTTAATTACAAAATACCTTAGTTTTAATTACAGAAAAATCCCAGAAAATTACAGAAAATTATGAAAAAGCCAAATTAAAATTTTCTGAAAAATCAGGGGATTTACAATCTACTCCCCTTAAGAGGATTGCATCATCACAATCAAAGAATAACCGGTCAATAGAGATGACATGGTTGCAAATATTGTTCGAAGCACATTACGATTAAGGAGAATCAAGGTTGAGGGTTTTGAGAAAAATACATAGAAAAAATTATTTCCCCAAGCATTAAAAGTTATGCAATCTCCCGTATGAAGAAGATCTAGAAGACTACAGTTTAGAAAACTAGGTTATCACTTAAGAACATACTTGATTATCAATTACTAGCAAGTTAAAACTATCAGGTTAAGGCTAAGGTCACGAACCAACAGGCACGAACCAAAGCAATACTAGAAACAGAAAACTACGAAAACTTACGCGCATTTGCTACTCCATGAATCTGTGCGTCCTCCAAAGTCATCGCGAAAGCTTGTCCGCGTCCTTGAGGTGGTGCCCTCTGTTATTGCTGGGCCTGCTGGAAGAGTGCTGGTCGAGGTGCCAAAGGTGGCCTTGGTTGATATCCTCCTAGTACTGGTAGAGCTTGTTGGTTTGCCCTTGATGTTCCTTCTCTACGCTCAGGGCAGTCTCTTACTGCATGCTGTCTGGATCCGCAACCTAAGCATAGTCCGAATTTACGTCTATACTCCTTCTCGACATGGCCTATCTTGATGCAGTAGTGACAAGTAGGAAGAGTTAGTGATTTGGATACAGCTCCCTGTGGTGCTTGATGCAGATGAGATTTCTTTGCAGCTTCTCCATGCGGTGCTCGGGTTGGTGCTGATGTGGAAGGCCTCTTCAGGTTGGACTCTCACCTGGTGACGCGCTCCATGCGTCGGGCTACAGCAAGGACGTTCGAGTAAGATGTAGGTGCAACGGATCTAATTAGTTTCTGTAGCTCGAACTTTAGTCCGTCGAAGAACTTCTCGGCCTTCTCTTCTTCTGTCGGAATCAAGGTAGGGGCGAAGCGACTCAGACGAATAAATTCTGCATTGTACTCTTCCACTGTTATAGTATCATGAGTGAGGCGATTGAACTTGTCCCACAGTTCTGATCGAGCGGTAGCTGGAATGTACATCTCCTGAAAGAGTCTGGAGAACTCCTCCCAGGTGACTCGGTCTGGTCCAAGCCGGGTCTCCTCAGATAGCCACCAGTGATGTGTATTGTCTATCAATTGCATTCTGACGGCAGTCATCCAATATTCCCTTGGAAGCTCAGCTGCTTCTAATTGATGTTGTATGTTGGTGAGCCACTCATGAACTTCTGTGGGCTCCTCCTTGCCTGAGAAGGTACGGGGCTTCAGCTGGCGGAAATCGGTGATAGAGCCCGTCGGTTGCCGTCGAGTTGGTAGGTTGGCCTGCTCCAGTGCATTTACTAGGCTGTTCCTCAAGTAATCCGCTTCGCGATGCTGAGCTTCTTGATGAATTTGCTGTTGGGCTTGCATCATTGCGTAGATTATTTGGAATATCTGTTGCCCATCCATGACTTGTCCTGGTGGGAAAACAGGCATCGGTGGAACGAACTGTGGAGGTGGCGGGATGTCATCACGCCGAAATCTAGAAGCTTACTGATCTGCTTGGCTGCTTCGGTGAGTAGAGGGATCTCCACTCAATGGCGTCAGTTCATCTTCTTCATTAGGTAGCTACCGCACCTATTGGTGTTCTTGCTGGAGTTTCGTCGTTTGCTCGTGAATCCATTACTCTACATCCAAAATAAACTATAAGAGGCGCACAGGAATCAAGGCAGGATGCAAGTCAAGAAATTAATTTGAATCCGATATAGATATCAAGAATGTTTCAAGCAAGTGGATGAGGTCCTAAAAAACTTATCCTATTCTTATTGCAGGCTTGCTCGGTCCCTAAGTTGAAACCGAACAATTTAGTCGTAGACCTGCATGGGCCACCACAAAAATCATGTCACGTCCCAGTCCCAAAATACCGAGGGACTAGACACGTGGCAATGGCCAGCAGCACACACCGATGGACAAACCCAATTTAATGGATCCATCAGGGCGTACTTAAGCTGTAGTACAACAATAAGGGTCCAATAATACAAGTCACAGTCTATTCTAATCTCATCCACAACAGATAATCACAGATCAAATGCCAGAATAATGCAAATAAAATAAACTGACATATGTCAATAAAAGTGTCTCGGAGAACAATCCGAGAATAAGTCTGATACATCACTGCAATAGACTGAAAATAAAGTAACTAGAAATAGAAATAAATGAGTATCTCAAGCCAATACTCAGGAGAAGTCCTCTGGTATGATCTCGTCCTCGGATCCTGGTTCTGCTCCAATGTAGGCACCTGCTTCTGCTAATGCTAATGCTCCGGTCCCGTATACCTCGGGATAGATCTCGTCAGCTAATCCTGGGGACATAATCCGGATCCAGGTCCTCAGGGGACATAGCAAGGTACAAAATAACTCAAGCCAAAATAAATCAGTGCAGCAATAAATGAAACATCTGGGTAAATATATAACCAGCTAAGTGATATGCAAGTGGAGAGTTTTAGTCATACTCGGGCTGAGACTACTACAGGATCAGTGTCGGAGAAACCCATAGCAGTATTCTCTCGAAGGGCCAGTACGGTACCAAAGCTCTGTGTCAGAGTCTAAGGCACTTCCATTAAAATATTATATATATATAATCAACC
This sequence comes from Iris macrosiphon, assembly GCA_036927795.1. Taxonomy (NCBI): domain Eukaryota; kingdom Viridiplantae; phylum Streptophyta; class Magnoliopsida; order Asparagales; family Iridaceae; genus Iris; species Iris macrosiphon. Next base: position 44,401,246 of record JAYESA010000019.1, on the reverse strand, counting down.
TTTTGTATGGTAAATCTCTCTCCACCCAATGTAATCTCACGTCACAGTTTCACGATGTCTCATGTCCATGTCACGCAAGACCATATCTAATGCAACAAGTCATAATGGAATCTAAGCATGTATAATGTATATGTCATAAACCTGTATCCTATACAGAATCACCTTGAATATTTCAGAAAGATTCTGTCTCATGAATAGTGTCAAGTGTCCTAGGTATAATGTACTTGATAAGACAAGTACGAGAATGTAAAGTGTCACGATATCCATCTCTAGGTAACATTACACAACTCCGCGTACGGTGTTGGCACCCGACTATTAATCGAACGCTAAGTAAGTCACACGGTCCTTGGTCAAGCATTGTACAACAATATAAATGAATCAAGAAAATATGTAACAAGACTGCAAGGTTGGCAAGGTATACTTGCCTGGGGTTCTGGCTCCAACTGTAGCTCTGGTCTCAGCGTGATCTGCAGGTACTCCTCCGGTTGCTAAAATAATCATCACCATCATATTCAGAAAATATCAAATAGCTAAAAACACCTGTCCTTGAGTCCAATTTGGACACAGGGGCAAAAATCACAGTTTCTGGTCAAAGCGGGGTCCACATGTGGGCCGCTTCGTACCGAAAAATGTGTCAGGGTCCAAGGTCTCCAAATTCGTCAAACTTAGTGTCAACAAGTCCAGAACGATGATACGAACCCAACGAAACTTCCAGAATTGGATTCCGATGAGCCGATCACAAAATCACCCGTCAAGTGGAGCCTGATACGCGATTTTGTCAACGTTCTCAGAATCGAACCAAACTTGGGTCACAGGACCAGCGTATTGCTACGAGTCTGATGTCGCAAGTTTGGTTTTGATCCGACGTGTGTACACAAAGTTACAACGTATTCCAGAACAGGCGGATACGGGGCATTGTCGACGGATGCGCGTTGATTTCGGTGTGCACGCACATCCAAATCAACTTCTGCGAAATCCTGCATGTCCGTATCGACGGCGCGCACCTTTCGGTGAAGGCCGTATGCGACCAAGTCGTCCCGTTTGGCGGGGCGCACTCAGTTCTGGGGTAAAATGGGGTATTATTTTCCCTGTTTTTGGATCGCGGTTTGCGATCGTCACAGGACGCGATGCACCGAGCTGGTTGCACGGGCATCGAGAGGGTTACGCAGTCAACGCGTCACAACAGACGGAATAAAAAATGGGACAACGAGGAGAGAGGAAACGCTACCTGAACAGGGCTCCGTGAAGACCGAATTCTCGTGTCGGTGAGTCGACGTGACACAGCGACACGGTGTCCGGTTGCTGTGTCCGGTTACTGTTGCTAGGGTTAGGGTTTCGAGTGCTGCCGGAGACCCGCCGGGGGAGGTGGCTGCTCGCCGGGGCTGGGTCGACAGGCGGAGGCGCTCAGGCAGAGCTCGTAGGCTTGAGGCGGCTCAGGCGAAGGGTTCGTCGTCGAGGTCGGGGCTGAATCTGGAGGAGAATGGGGGCGGTGGCTAGGTCGAGCGACGGGTCGAGGGGAGGAGATGGTGGAGCAGGGAGAGGGAGATGGAGGAAGAAGGAGGGAAGTTAGGTTTTCGTCGAGCGGCTATGGTGGAGGACGGCGAGGGAGTCGTCGGGGACGAAGGGGCCGCGGGGTGTGTCCGGGCGGAGGAGACGGGAGAGAGGCTAGGGCTTTGGGGAGTTCGTCGTCGAGAGGTGGCGGCTCAGGAAAGGCAGAGATGTGGTGGAGATGCAGAGGGGAGGAGATGGGTCGCTGCTCAGGGACGATGGCGGAGGAAGAAGAGGTTGTCGAGGGCTGTGGGTCGTCGGTCGAGGGTCTGGGCGAAGGAGACGGCGAAGAACGGCGAGGCGGGTTGTGGCAGATTTAGGGTTCAGGCGGGGGTTTAGGATTTCGGCCGGCGGATGGAAATATAAATAGGGGCGGCCGGAACAGTGAATCAGTTTAGGATTAGGGTTCCGGTTCCAATCGGGTTTGGGTCGGGTCAGCGGGTCGGGCGGCGGATCCGGCCCCATCCACTAAGGCTAGGGTGCGGGTTTGGGTATGCGGTTTCGGGTCGGGTTTAGATCCGACCCGACCCGCTAAGGTTGGGTTCGGTTCAGTTGAACCGGGTCTGGGTTGGTTTGGTTTATTTTGGAAATAAACCGTATTTATTTCAGGGTTTATTTGGTTTATTTATTTAATTAGTTTTTAGGGCTTTAAAAATGCTTCCGGGGTCCAATAAATTTCCGAATTTTTTTTCTATGTCTAGCTTTTCATTTTGTACCATAAAATATTATTTCCATAATATTTTAATATTAATTAACATTAATTAAAATTTATTTAATTATAAAATACTTTAGTTTTAATTACAGAAAAATCCTAGAAAATTACAGAAAATTATGAAAAATCCAAATTAAAAATTTCTGAAAAATCAGGGGGTTTACAAGTTTTGAGGAGACGAATTCAGGATTTCAATGAGGAATATGTTTGATTCAGAAATCCTTTGTTCAAGCCATCCCACAAGTCTGAAAAGAAAGACATTTATCCATGGGCCACCACTAAAACCTTTGTCATGCCATAGATCTAGAATACTAGAGAGCGGAAAAATGACTCAGCCAACCGCACCTTACAGAATACCAAAGTAACCGCAATGTGTTAAGGTTGTCTAGAAACGAGGGGTGCATACTATAATCAAGTCTCTTAGGGTCAAGAACTTCTATATCTCAATCATTCAATCAAGTAGCAATAACATAGAATATTTCAGAATAAGCTGTAAGACATCCCAAATGTCGTATCAGAAGGTTCTAGAGTTCTTGTAATACAAGTTGATATGCTAGATACACAATCAAAAGTATACATGACAGTGAGTCTGCTGCAGTCTGGGCATAAATACAGTCTTGTAAGGAACTAGTCACCAGATTTGCCGGCTAACAGGTGCTGGTTGGCTAAATGCCCAAAAGAATATAGTTTACAAAAGACGAGCAGTGAAACAAGAAACCCACTCGTGACCTTCAGTACCCATCCTTCTGGTGTGTGCCATCAGTGAGGGAGAAGTAAGCTTGATCCTCTGGTGCTGGTTCTAAACCTGGCCATGCAAAACCAGTGGGGTTAGACCCCAAATAACAATTACCACAAGGGAGCATGAAATAAAGAAACAAAACCAGATATGTAGCATGAGATGCATGAGCCCATAATCAATGGCATATATTCCATCCATGACATGATATGACACCCCTTCACCAAACAAGGACAGGAAGTACCCTATCATATCAAGATAGAATACGTCCCTTGTTTATGATCAAGCTAAAATATTCTGCATCGTAGTTCCGGTCCACAAATTATCATAACACAACAGCGCAACCCAACAACCAAACAAGGACATGAGTTGAACTATTATGCCACGACAGCCTGTGTCCCTAATTTCACTCAACATAAGTCACAATACACAAGTTGAGATACAATAAGAAGAAATAATATAGCTTCAGTCCATGGAGTATCGTAACAGAATGACGTAACCTAACAACCAAACAAGGACATGGATTGAATCATCATGCTACGATAGCCTACTTTCCTGGCTAGACACCTATATAAGAAAATTAGACGACCAATCATGTATTACGGCTTGATATATGATCTCTAGATTTTTCCAGTAATATAATATATGAGTATCCTCAGATCGTGCCATAATCGAGCAGGGATGGCTGAACCAATGATATACAAGCAAGAATATATATAAATGATGCACCAGTCCCTCGCAAGGGCCCTGAGCTAATTAATAATCAGTAACAGTTTCAGGCTTTTTATAGGAAAGACACTGGCTCGGTCTTATAATTAAATCAGATACTACACTCCATTAGTGCGGATGATATACAGTATCCATGGTGGCCAGCCTTTACTCCCAACTAATTTAGGGTGGTTCGACATACACGATCTCGAGATACCATTCCCTTCCAATGCTCTAAAATTAAGTTGCCTAGTTAACCCCAGGTTAGTCAGAATCTCATGCCACGGTCACAAGAATATTCCTTCTTATATGTCGTACCTTAAGTACGGGCACTCTTGTTACAAATCTATATTGCCACTCAAAAGTTATATCTGGATTCACCCAAGCGTGATACATAATCAATACTATCTAACCACGGGTAAAGTCACTAACCAACTACCAGATCCGTGCATGGAAAAAGTTATATATATCACGTAGCAGGAGTATGTGGCACGGTCGCTTACTATATATATCGAGTATCACTCTCGGTGATCAAGTGAGTCAGTACGGATAAAATAGTTAGGGCAGGAACAGTTCTAGAATCAAGATCATGGACAAGTTACCAGATATCAATTTATTCAGGACATGATAGTCTAATACTTTATTATATCGATGAATGAGAATAAGATTAGTACAAGAACCCCTCAATATCAAATCTATAAACCTTAAACCAAATAAGGACCAGGGTTGCAGGACGTCACCCGAGTTGAACTACACATCTTATTCTATCCAACGTATAATAAGGTGATTAAGAAAAAAGTAATCTAATTAACAAGTAAAATAACAAGTACATATAGGGATACATCTACAAGGCTCAACGTGCGCAGAAAATAGTAGGCGCACAAAGCAATTTGGCAAAAAAACACACAGAAGTAAGGTTGGCGCACAAACAACCAAAACTAGGCAGTGGCACACAAAGCAAATTGGCGCAAACAACTAAAACTGGGCAGTGGCATAAAAAACAAGTATGTGTGCGAGCTACAAAAGGTGGCGCACTTTGTCAAGTTGACCAACACGACGCACTTGACAAAAGTGAACGGGCAAGAATAAAGAGCGCTTTTAAGGAAAGTGCGCAAGCAAGTTAGCTACAAGACAAAACACACAATTTGAGGTAAAATCTCGATAGTCGAGAAACTCGTCAGTCGAGGAGCATACAAATCAATAACACGTAAATCGAGAAACCAAAGCTTCGTCCCTAAGGAAACGAAGAGGGAAAAGTGCACGAGCTAGCTAAACATAAGCAAAGTGTGCATATTGATAAAACTTAGGAAAAGTGCACCAGATGGCCAATTTGAAGAAAGTGCGCGGATTGGTTGAGACGCACTTTCTCTTAGTTTTTTAGGGAGAACTTTGATTGAATACGCACCAAAGTGCACCAACTGGGTTTTCTTTCAAAAGTGCGCCACTGGCTCAAGGAGTGTGATTGGCGTACTTTTGCTAGGAGACTAAGTGCAGTATGATTAGTACGCACGAAGATTTGGGACAACACACCCAATGTGCCCAAAGTAGAACATAAGTATTTTCACGCCAAAGGGGTTCTCTTACATACTCTTCACAGAGCACTGTTCTTCTTCTCCAGTAAGCCATTCGGTATACATATTGCATCAAGTGGCAACACTGAACTTAGCTGGACTCGAAATCAAGTATGGCCAAAAGAAAAATTACATAAAATATGGTCCTCTACAATATGAACTTGTTAGTTTTGTAAAATATAAAGTTTTGGGTGATCAATCCCCAAGAAAATAAAAGTGAACCCATAGACCCAAACTTTGATCCATGTAATTCCAACCTAAAAAATCAAGAACAAAAAGTATTAAAGATGAAGGGGTACTCGGTCCCAACTACATAAGCTAAAAAATAAACAGGTATTATTAAGAATTATAAGTCTGCATAAATCCATAATTTTTCTCTTGTGCAAGATGTACTTGGCTACGGAGGGAGGAAAAACCTAAGAGAGAGAAATAGGAATATATAAGTTTAGGTTTGAGATATGGACCATTGGATTCCTCGAACCCATCCAAGCCACACATGCCACCAACCCAACTAGACCCACTATTCTCCATAACTCATGGGTCCGATCTAAACAAAGGCCGGACAAGCAACCAACATGTGCCAAAGTGCGCCGAGAAAGGAGGATGGCAGTGAGTTTCCAGATGTGTTCCCAGAAGAGCATCCAGGCATGCCACCAGAAAGAGAGAAAGTTTACCATTGATCTACTTCCAGGAACTGCACCAGTGTCAGAGAAAGTCTACATGCAAGCACTACCAGAGTTGGAAGTCTTGTACCGAATGATTGAAGAATTAAGAACCAAGGGATTCATTCGTGCTAGTGGATCACCTTGGGGAGCCCTAATTCTTCTAATGAAGAAGAGGGATGGGAGGTCACGATTATGTGTTGATTATCGTACCCTCAATGCAGTAACCATCAAGGACAAGTATCCCTTGCCAAGGATCGATGACTTGTTCGATCAGCTTAGTGGAGCAGCAGCATTTTTCAAGATTGATTTGTAGTCGGAATATCATCAGATCAGAGCCAGAGAGCAAGATATACCCAAAACGATGTTCAGATCAAGATATGGACAATGAAAGTTTCTAGTAATGCCCTTTGGAGCAACCAATGCGCCAGCAGTATTTATGGATCGCATGAATTATATTTTATGCCATACGTGGACAAGTTCATGATTGTGCATCGATGATATCTTGGTTTACAGTCGAGGTAAAGCAGAGCACGAGCAGCATCTTGGTACAATTCTTCAAATCCTTAGAGAACATAAGTTATATGCCAAGTACAACAAGTGCGAGTTATGGCTTGATCGCATTTCATACTTGGAGCATATTATAGCAAAAGGTGGAGTTGAAGTAGATCCCCAGAAGATAGAAGTCGATGATACATGGCCATTACCTATAACAGTTGCAGAAGTTCGTAGTTTTTTGGGACTAGCAGGATATTATCGAATATTTGTGTCAGACTTTGCTAGAATTTTTGCGCCCTTAACACAATTTACTCATAAGGATATGTGTTTTGATTGGACAGATGAATGTCAAGGCTTTTTCGAGAAGCTCAAGCAGAAGTTGATTATAGCAACAATTTTGATGCTTCTAGATGGGACAGATGGTTTTACGGTATATTGTGATGCATCAGAAAAAGGACTATGGTGTGTTCTTATGCAGCATGATAATGTTATAGCTTATGCTTCTCGGCAGCTTCGAGAACATGAGAAGAATTATCCAACATACGACTTGGAGTTAGCAGCAGTTGTCTTTGCACTAAAACTTTGGAGGCATTACCTATATGGAGATCGGGTAGAGATTTATACTGATCATAAGAGTTTGAAGTACGTCTTTACTCAAATCTCAACATGAGATAGAGAAGATATCTAGAGTTTATTACAAACTAAGATCTTGACCTTAAGTATTATCCAGGGAAGGCTAACGTTGTGGCAGATGCTTTAAGATGGAGAGCAAGAGCTTATTTTCTCACGGCACAGCGAGAGATTTTAGAAGGTATTCAGGATATGGACATAGAAATAGTGTTGCCTGGCAACACAGTATTGATGGTTGGCTTGCAAGTTTAATCCAGTATAGTAGAAAGGATCAGAGCAGCGCAGTCAAGGATGTCAATCTTCAGTAACTTAGAGCAGAATACGAGACAGGGCATAGAACCGAACTAAGCATTCATAGTGACGAAGCTTTTCGATTTAGTAATCTTCTTTGTGTACCAAGTGAAGATATCCGTCAAGAGATCATGTCAGAAGCCCACAATTCTCAGTATTTCGTTCATCCAGGAGGAACAAAAATTTACAGAGATATTCGTCAGCATTTCTGGTGGAATAGAATAAAAAGGGAGATAACCCGGTTTGTCTCCCGATGTTTTGTTTGTCAGCAAGTCAAGGCTGAGCATCAGAGACCATTAAGACTTCTTCAGCCTTTACCAATTTTGGAGTGGAAGTGGGACCATATCACCATGTATTTTATAACCGGTCTTCCTAGATCCCCAGCTGGCAGAGATGCAATTTGGGTAATAGTAGATCGACTCATGAAGGTCGCCCACTTTCTCCCCTTCAGAGTGGGACAGTCTACCAAGCAGTTGGCTAGGATGTACATGAATCAGATTGTCAGACTTCATGGTGTGCCAGTCAGTATCGTATCAGATAGAGATTCCAGATTTGTATCTCACTTTTGGTAGAGTCTACAACAAAGTCTGCAGGGTACCCGTCAGAAATTTAGTACAACTTATCATCCCAGATAGATGGTCAATTAGAACATACGATCCAGACTCTAGATGATATACTTTGATCATGTACCCTTAACTTTGGTGGTTCGTAGGAGGATTACTTGGACTTCATCGAATTCTCCTACAACAATAGTTTTCAGGAAAGTATCCAGATAGCACCAGGCACTATATGGCAGAAAGTGCAGATCCCCTGTAGCTTAGGATGACATTGGTGAAAGGTAATTGCTTGGCCCCGATATGATAGCCCAGGCAGTTGAGGTAGTCAGACAAGTCCGGAGGCATCTTAAGGTGGCTTAAGATTTTTAGCGCCATTGGGCCGATTCGCATCGACGACCTCTTGAGTTCTCTGTCGGCAACCATGTATTCCTTCAAATTTTGCATACCCGAGGAGTTATCAGATTTGGTGTGCAGGGAAAGCTTAACCTACGAATATTGGTCCATTCGATATCCTCGAATGAGTAGAAGATATTTCTTATCACCTTTCTCTTCCGTCGTTGCTTCGCGAGATACATAACTTTTTCCATGTATCTCAGTTACGACGGTATATACCGGATTCAAGCCATGTCCTGGATCATTCAAAATTAGTCGTTGGTACCGACCTTTCTTATGAGGAGAGGCATGTATCCATTTTGGACTGGAGAGAGAAGATTCTCAAGAACCGGATAATTTGTTTAGTCCGTATTGCTTGGGGAATCACTCACCGGGTGAGTCAACTTGGGAGCGAGAGGATGATTTTCGTGCTTGATAGCCGTATTTGTTTGACTCATGAGGTATACTTGTTTGTATATATCATACCCTGATCTTGTCTTGTGCATGCTTGTCTTGTTCTAGGATTGTGCTTGATTTCCATATGCCCTTGCTTACCTTGATTGTATGTCCCCCAAGTTTCTTGCTAGACCATGTACCTTATTAAAATTTAGAGAAAAAAATTTTCTAAGGAGGAGAGAGTTGTGAGACTCGTCTCACTGTTCTAGTATCCGTACCCGGTATACGCATATTATACATGTATAACTTGATTATAATTTAATTGCTTACATCTTGTTTTATATCATTCATGCATTGTTTAGGTTATTTTTGTAAGTTTACCTTAGTTGCACCTTGGACCGTTGGTCCCTTGGTTTTCTTGGTGGGTAGCTGTGATGAACCCGGGTGAGAGACATAGATTATGATCCAATGACCTACAATCAATCCTTTGCATATATAAGCAATCCCATTCTCTTTTCTCCAATTTTATTTTTCTTTCATTTCTCTTTTCTTCTTCATTCTTCCCCAGCAGAGAGCAGCAGCCGAGCTTGGCCTTGGCCATGGATGACCTTGGTAGTATTAGTATTAGACTAGAATTTGACCATAAGAAAGTACATTTTGCCAACCGAAGGAACAACCTTGGATCTTACTTTGATTCTTAATATAGCTTGTTTTATTATTTGATCGGTTTTATATTTGGGTAACACTTAGAACTTGTCTCACTGATGATTTTATTTTTTTTGGATTGGATTGCTCATGGATTCCGAGAATAGCAAGTCGAAGAATCCAAAGTTGGCTTGAGAATGTATACAAAAAATACGTAAAAAAACCTTATCGCATAAGTGAAGTTCCAATGAACGCACTTGTGTGTGTTTCACAAATTCCTTAGAAAGTGCGCTAAGATATGTTAAGAACTCTGGGCACACTTCTCTACTCCTACGTACATTTTGTACTAAGACAATTCCTTCAAAAGTACGCCAATCCTACTTGACGTACTTTTGAATGGGTCTACAAGTCATCAAGAATGTACGCCACTGCTTGAAAAGTCAAGTTGGCATACTTTACAGATATTGTAGAGTTGGCGCACTTTGGTGGACTTTCCTTACCGGCGCACTTTGTCCCTTCTGGAGAACAGAGCACTTTGCTGTGTGGCTCACTATGTGGCATTCTCCAGAGATGGCGCACTTTGTAGCCTTTTGTATTACTTAATGACTAAGCAAAGACTTCTGACCATTCTCGAGAATTATGTTCTTGACTGTTGTGCCATATCTTGGAACTTGTGTTTTGTCTTTTAGTAGACCTTCATGTGCTTGTTTGTGCGCCAATCTCACTACTGGCATACTTGATGAAAGTGCGCCAAAGTCATAGCTTGGATACTTTTATTTGTGCGCCAAGATCCTGGTAGTGCACTTTAGTATGATTGTGCGCCATCTTTGCTCGGAGCACTTTTGTATCAAAGTGCGCCAGAACTGACCGAAACAGTGATTTGTGCGCCAATACCTGTTTGTGCGCCAATGGTGGTTTTTGACCCATTGTGCGTGAATGTTATTTTTCTTGTCTGATTTTATGCGCCAACCCTGAATTGTTAATTTATGCCTATGTATGACAGTATTCTCTTTAACATGCTTAACTCTTGATGGTTCATTGGTTCTCTTTTAATCCCGTTATTTTAGTTAATCCTGGTTATTTCCTGAGCTTGACATTTTTGATATTGATCATGATTTTTTGACATGATCTAGTGATTGTACATTATAAATGATAATCCTAATCCTGATAATCCTGATAGTGGCTCGACATAGCACACTCCTACTTGAGAATTCATGTAACTATAATGATCAAGGCTATTAGTAGCACCTGTATTGCATGATTTGTATCCCCATGGTTGATTTTGATTGTACTCGTCAAGTTACTGTCCTGTCTTGCATCATATCTAAGAAAGATTCCTGAGCACCACGGATGGAAATATTTGATAATTGTATATGTTAATAAATAGAATAATAATCTAGAAAGCATCTAGAGAGATTTCCTAGCTACATGCAATCCCGGTATCCCAGCGACATCTGATGGATTTGGAGCTCCCCGTCGTGAGGGGCACACTTCTAGCACACCTTCGAGTGTTGCAATAAAAGAAAAGATAAGAAATGATTATACCTGATAAATCTATGCTATGTACCTGTTCGTCTGGATAACCCAGATGCTCTGCAAGGGACACTACTTAAACTGTGTCACACCCCCGCTCTCCAGTATCCTGGTTCCAGGACATGGCATCTTAACAAACAACTGCGAATGTGTGTCATGTGTATCACTAACTAACAACCAACTAACCATCCAGGGCCGGTCCTAGGGTAATATGGACAAGCCATAGGGCTTGGGCAACCCCTCTGGTTAGGGTAACCCCTCCCCCTCCCCTTTCCGACCCCTAAGTCCCTATCTCCCGCTAATAGAGCTTCCACGGTCCACCTCGCCCCTTTTTTGTCAGTAGAGATATCAATCCACCAGGTCCACATTTTGAGTTTCCATAGGGAATGCCTCGAGTAGCTCAAGAAGAGAAACTCGAAATCCGAGCTCCACGACGCCATCATAACCAGAGCATTCGACGTCGCTGCCAACCCCACTCACAATCAATTCTTTTCATAACTTCTTTTAGAGTCAAGAGTAAGAAAAAATCAAAATTTTCTCCAGCTAGGGCAACCCAACATCTTGGGCCGGCTCGATAACCGCCTAATGTTAATGCAATTTAGTGAAATATCATACTTCAGTGATCCGTCAATAGCAAATCATTGAATTTGAATCTCCACCTTATCCAAACCTACACTAGTTAGAGTTCTCGGGTTGCAAATATGTACCCAAAACCTGAAAAACCCTCTCCATTATAACCAGAGGTTAATAACACCCAACCCAAGTTTAACGCAGTAAAAACACTCTCCTCCCTCCCTTCCCTCCCCAAAATTTTTACTTTATCAGCAAAACTAAAGGAATTTTTTTACTTGCATCCCACTTAATAATATAATTTTGTATTTATCCCTAAAATAAAATATTTATTAGACTTACATCGTATTTTTTTTATAGACAACGTTCATTTGACTGTGGAAGTCTCTATTTTCTCCATTTACATTATCTTAAGTTTAAAAAAATTCAAATTACTAGAAGTATACGATCACAAAGTCATCAAATGATGTCCTGAATGTTTACAAACACTACAAAAATATAGAGTTTTAGCGACAAAAATTTTCGTCGCTAAAAAGCCTATTTTGTCGCTATTTTAATATAGCGACAGATTAGCGACAAAAATATGGCGTCACTAATTAAAGTGTCGCTGCCATAATTTTGTCGCTAATCCATCGACATGGCGACGGATTCGCGATGAGCTTAGCGACAGAATTACAACGACGGATTAGTGACAAAATATTTATGACGCTTTATTTGGTGACGGATTAGCAACGGATTGACGACGAAAGTGTGAGCCAATTTTTACCATATTTTTCAAAAGTTCACCGACGGAATTTTTGTCGCTAATCCGTCGCTAAAGACGATGGACATAGCGACGGATATAACGACTATCTCTGATACCAAAATTTTCATATTTTTTTGGTACCAGACATATTTTGCGACAGATTTTCTGTCGCTAATCCGTCGCTAAAGAGTCGTAGATCCATTGCTGACCTAAATTTTTTTAGTTTTTTGTCTCTAATCCGTTGTATTTTCGTTGCTAAACATAAATATTTTTTTTACAGAATAAAGTCACTTACTTTCTGCTACTGTAACATTATACAAAATTAAATCACTTATGCACAAATACATCCAAACACATCAAATACAATGAAACATATCAAATACAATAGAACTTAAATATAAGTGCATAGCCATAAGTTATCATACACTACCATAATCCAAACATATATAGTTATACAGAAATATATCCAACAAACTGTCAAATTATCAAGAAAACAAAAATATACATCAAGTCGATGGTGTAGGCGGAGGCGACGGCGACTGTCGAGTAGCCAAGTACTACACCATAACCGCAGCGATGATCTGTTTTAGATCTTTAGGAACGACAGGCAGAGAAGCAGGAGGAGCCGGAGGAGCCATCGGAGAAGCTGGAGTAGCAGGAGTAGCAGGAGTTTCAAGATCACGAGACTCGGTCAGTTGTCTAACCTGCCTCTGAACCTCTAACAGAGTCATCGTGATATGCTGCAAACTCATAGCACCAGGAGGAACGGGCTCTGTTGGAGCTGGATGAGCCGTCGAAGGATCTCTAAAAAGAATCGACGGTTGGGATGCCAACGATATAGTCACGTACACGCTGCCACATTTTTCTCTCCCGATAGCTTGTATCCACCGATCGTTTCTCTCAGTCGGTGTACTGCTCTCAGCCCCACCCTCCAACGTCTCATACGTCTCCTAAATTTATTTATGTAAATAGGTTTAGATATCTTAGGTTAGGAATAATCTTTTTATTGACTACAACTAAGGTTAGGTTTAGATTAAGTTTAGATATCGTAGGTTAGGTTTAGAGTTAAGATTTTTGGATATCATAGGTAACAATATTAAAGTTAAGGTTAGATTTTTAGTGTAAGCAAATATAGTTAAATTATAAAAATAATGTAATTAAATTTCGTTGACAAAACTTTATAAACACAACTTACGTATGCTTTTGCTGCCCGCTCATCTACGAGTTTCACATCCTTCTTCCTTTTGTGCGTCCGCTGGAAGTTTGTGTGGAAGTCGATGGTCTTTGGGTCTCCCTCGGCTCTGATGGCCTCCTCGCACTATAAAAACTAAGTAATTAATTAATAAGAAAAATAAGAATTATTAAAAAATGATCTAGCAAAAAATTATAATACTGACCATCCGTCGAAAATGCTCGACGGTCGGAATGGATGCACCCGTGTGGAGACCACCCTTAGCACGGGACGCTCTCGCCTTCTCGCACATGGAAATATAGGCCGGGGCCTCCATCTTCTCCTTCATCTTCTCCTAGAACTCCTCCTTGAACCACTCATTGCGAAGATCCCCTAAATGTGACGCCAGCGCCTTCTGGTCATTGATCATATCCCTGAACCTTCTGCTGGCGACGGTCTTGTAACACTTTCGGATCGCAGACTCTCTATGATCCGGCCACCAGTACTTCTTCTGAAAATTCAAAAAATATTTTTTAGCATTTTTATCATAAAAATATATTTTTCTAAATAAAAATCTTATACATACCCACAGCATATCCAGCCTATTGAAGCGTCGATCCAGTGGGATGTCACTGATGTTGATATAAGGGCACTGAAAGTTCTTCCGCATGACGTCCCCCAGATCATTGCCAGCCTTGGTCGAGAAGAACCTGAAATAATTAAACAATATACAATTATAATAAAAAATGTGTGAATTGACAATAAGTACTTACGTCGCTCCATCGGTCCACAGCTCGGGACGATCGATATTGGTTGTCCGCTCTGGTAGAGTAGGAGGATCTCCAAATCCTAGACGACGGACATATACTCTGTGGTCCACCAGGAGGCCTATATATGGATTTGCTCCGATAGGAACAACTAGTGGAGTAACCGGTGTACTAGTAGTCATAGTAGTAGCAGGAGTAGTGGAAGGGGTAGAAGCTGAGGGAAGCCCGGGAGATGGAGTAGCTCCCCCTACCGATGAACGAGTACATGGCAGGGATAAACCATCCTCGGCATCTATGAACTCGTCCTCTGATGGTCGTATGCGACCTGCATCCGGAGTAGCTGGAGGATGCTGGGAAGAAGATCCTCTATGAACCTGTCGTCATGATCGTCCTCGTCCCACCATAGATAAATTTGACAGTAAATAATAGATGGTGTTATGAAACAAATAAAAATAGTGACATCAAGACATGATAAAGTAATATATGGTGTGGTAAAACAAATAAATACTAGTGTGATGATAAAATAAATAATAATTGTATCATTAAATAAATAAATAAATAAATAATCTAAGCTAATGTATGTGTGTACGTACTAATCATTTTCATCTTTCGAATCGTCTTCCGAATTATTTTTCGAATCGTCTTCATCTTCATCTCCATCTTCTTCATTTTCATTTTTATTTTCACTTTCACTATCACCTTAAATCTTCCAAATCTTGTTCCTTGTTCGATACCTCCATATCAGAGTCCTCCTCTATATGAGATAAATCTTCTATGTCAATCTCTTCTTTAACTCTATCATCCTCTATGGTAACATCAATCTCCATACCATCAACACCGGCCAAACTCATATATGTAGGTTGAGACATGACCACCTCATCATTATATGTGTTTCTAGATTTAGTTTTGCATACAGCCCAACAATCCTTATTATTGTATCGTCGACTATGATAGCTCGTATAATATACTTGAACCGTTTAACTAGCTAACACAAATGGTTCAAAACCTACATATCTTTTTCCATAATTTATATCAATAAACCCAAACTGTTTATTAATTTTTTATCCTTGCTTTGGGTGTTGTGTCAAACCAATCATATTTAAACAACACAATTTTCATCTCATAAGAGTACTCCAGCTCCACGATATATCTTAGTATACCGTAATAGTCAAATTATGGATCCTTATCGTAGACTGAACCCCTCACACATACTCCAGAATTCTTTGTATAATTAGCCTCCTCATCGACAAATAATTGATTAATAGGCTTATCAGTGGTTTTAAATTTGAAGCCATTAAAGGTGTATCCATCCCAACACTTTGCCCTCTTGCTTGGTCCAATAGCTAATGCTCGAAGTCGTCCGTTCTGTAACTATGTACCAGGACAAAAAACTTGGAATATCACGTATCATATAGACATTAGACAAAGATTGGTCAGAATACTAAATTTAGAATGCTTAATGTTTAGGATCCTTACATAATTATGGAACCACGATAGAATTTTGTACAACTTCCTTGACCTTCCGGCACTGGGCAGGCGTCAACCTCTCTAGCAAGATCATCATCATTAATAGTAGGTCTCTCCATTTTTACCTCATCTCTAAAAGTACTATGATAGTAAGGAGAATAGTTAGAGCAATTTTTTTCCAAGTATATATATAATTTAAATATGTTGCAAAGATGTGTCACTTACTTATCAGTATCTAGCATCTCTTCAAGACCACTATTTAAGAATATATACGGATAAGCAGCTTCAAACTCATCGTTTTTCAACCACCGTACTTTAGTAGAACTTGTAGGCTTGCCTCCAACATTGAAGATAGTGCAGACTACACTATTTGGTCCATCAACCCCACCGTCATCATTCCTTGGGGCTCTATTACGATTTGTTCTGACATGAGTATCAAAGTAGATGGAGCAGAAGTTTGAAACATTCTCAATGATATATGCTTCGTATATCGAAGCTTTTATATGAGCCTTATTGCCCACTTTCTTCTTTAGGTGATATAGATACCTATATATAATATATTGAATATTAGAATTATTTTAGTAAAGAAAATAATAGTGCAAACTAATTAATTTATACCTCTCAAATGGATACATCCATACGTGCTTCGTATGCAAGATGAATCGACAAATGCTCCATACTATCAAAAAAATGGGGGGTAGCACCATTTCTAACTAGCACAATGTGAATACAATCTTCTCCTCAAGTTCTATTAAATGTTATACCGTCAACTTGCTTGAACATAAATCTCTAAACAATATAGATAATTCGGCGAACGGAGTCCATACTTGAAGATGCAACATCTATCTCAGAGCAATAGGTAGTAACCTCTCCATAAATACATGACAATTATAACTCTTCATCTATGTCAGCTTGCATTCATTGAGATCGACATATCTTGCCAGATTTCACACGTAGCCATCAGAAAATCTCAACTTTGAAATCCAGTTGCATATTATCAATTTTTTCTCTCTATTCAATGTAAATGGAACTGGAGGCTTGACCCAATTATCGTTTGTACTTTATTTTAGGTGCAAATCTGAACGCATGCAAATAACTTCAAAGTCCTTTCTTGCTTTGAAATTATCTTTCATTTTTCCCTTGATATCCATCACCGTATTGAAGATGTTGTTGAATACATTTTTTCGATATGCATAACATCAAGATTGGTTCTTATGAGATTGTTCTTCCAATAAGGTAAGTCCCAAAAGATACTCTGCTTCGTCCAATTATGTCTATGCCCGAACCCTTTAAAGTGAAGGGCCGATATCGGATCTTCTATCACAGTAGGTAATCCATCTACCTCTTTCCAAACTTGGTCTCATGTCAGTCTCAACGGGGGTGGAGATAGTTCCTATTTACCTGCTCTAAAGCTATCTCTATTCCTTCTCCACGGATGTGACACAGAAAGGAACAGACGGTGACAATAAAAAAGTATGCTTTCTCACCATTCTGGAGACGGAATACCTTACTCTTTTCTATACATATCGGACAAGATAAAGTACAATGAGTACTCCACCCCGATAATATCCCATATACTGGAAAATTATTGATGGTCCACATGAGTGACGCTCTCATATGAAAGTTTTGCTCCTTCGATATATCATATGTCTGAACATCGAACTGCCATAATTGTTTCAACTCATCCACCAACGGCTGCAAGTAGATATCGATGTTCTTTTTTGGATTTTTTGGACCGGGTATGATAAGTGTCAAGAACATGTAAGGAGTCTTCATGCACATCCATGGTGGTAGATTGTAAGGAGTCAAAATCATCGGCCATCAAGAGTATTGAGATTTCGACTATCCAAAATGGGTGAATTCATCAGAACATAAACCTAATCGGACATTCCTAGGCTCCGCAGAAAATTCGGGATGACACCGATCAAAATGCTTCTATGCCTCTCTATCGGAAGGATGAGATAATTCTCCATCATCCATCTTTCATTTCTTGCTATGCCATGTCATGTGTTACGCTGTATTTGCAAACATATACATCCTTTGCATCCTCTTTGTAATCGGTAAAAACTGTATGCAGTTGACTTTCCTTTGCCCCGAATTGGCTTGTACCGGTCCGCGTGACAGAAAATATATCTATCTTTATCATTGTTCTCCTTGTAGTACAACATGCAACCATTTTGACAATAATCTATCATTTCTTAGCCTAATCCGAGTTTTCGTATCATCATCTTCGACTTATAGAAGTTTTCAGGCAACTCCTTTGATCTTTTTGGCAACAACTCTCTAACAAACTAAATTATCCGGTCATAGTATTCCTGTAGAAAGTTAAATTTAGATTTTAGGTTCAACATCTGCATCACCACCGATAGGACAAAATGAGAATCACAACCCGGGTATAACGGAGTATGGGCATTCTTGAACATATCATAGAATTCCTTCGCATCAGGATTCGGATCCTCCGAATCAAAACTTGGACCGGCCGCATCAAATAACAACTCACGCATCAGGTTTCGCGATCGATATTTAAAGTTATCTCCGAGAGTGGACTCTTCTACCTCCGTATTAAAGAAAGAATAATACTAAGGAGTCAAAGGTTGTCCTTGAGCCGTCCACTCCTTGTAGTTCGGTACGAAACCCTTCTTGTAGAGATGCTCCCTCACGAGATCCATCTCTTTGAATGGGATATTATGATATTTGACACAAGGGCACTTGATGATACTCTCATCCATGAAATAAGGTTGACTACTGGCGTATTTGAGAAATTTCTTAACGCCCTCCCTGAAATCATCTGTCAAACTAATCTTACTCCCATGTCACCGATTGTACATCCACGATCGGTCAACTAAGTATCGACTCATTGCTTTCTTATAGACTTTAATGATTATGCACGTACCATGTCAAAAGAAAAAAAAACATAAAGAACTATGAGTACCTAGTTAGGATACTTGCTAAAAGCAAATGCAAGAGGAAAACTTATCTATCGCATATAATAGTTTTTTTGTTTTCGATACCAAAAAATCCGATACTCTGGTCCGATACCGCCGATATCGCCGATCCTAATACTCATAGTAATGGTCTGATACTAGAAAAAAACTAAGAAAAAACACTAGAAATACTTAAATTATGCATAAAGTATCATATATATATATATATATATATATATATATATATATATATATATATATATATATATATATATATATATAAAATTTACTAATAGTTATTTGTTTTCGATACCAAAAAAAATTGATACTCCGGTCCAATACCGTCGATATTACCGATACTAATAGTAATGGTCTAATTTTTTTTCAAAGAAAATCCGTAACTAGTATCCATATGACAAATTAGTAGCTTTCCAAAAAGATCCAAAGCAAACATGTGTTTATACACCTAATGTTTATATGTGTCTTCTAGTGTCACGTCCCAGTCCCAAAATGACGAGGGATTAGAGAAGCGTGGCAATGGCCAGCAGCAGGCAACGATGGACAAACCCAATTTAATGGATCCATCGGCATACTTAAGCTGTAAATAAGGTCTATATCAATAAGTCATAACTAATCTCATCCACAGAAAAGAATATAAATCAACAGCAATATGGAAATTAAATTAAACATCCAGTCTCAGCAAAGTATTCGGGGAACAACCCGATATAAGTCTGGTACAATGATCTCATAAACAGAAATTTAAAGAGTTTAATTAAACAGGAAATAACAACTGAGCATGGCGAAGCAATGGTTCAGGAGAAGTCCTCAGCGATCACCTCGTCTTCAGCTACGGGTACTGTTCCGTGAAGAGCACCTGTTCCGTAGACCTCTGGATAAACCTTGTCTGCAAATCCTGGGGACATAATCCGGATCCAGGTCCTCAGGGGACATAGCAAGGTACAAGAAAACACAAGCCAAAATAAATGCAGTAAAGCAGTTAATAAAATAATAGGGTCAACTATATAACCATCTATGTGAAATGCAAGTTGAGAGCATCACTAAAACTTAGGCTGATACCACTACAAGCTCTGTGTCTGGGAGCCGGTAGCAGCTATACTATGAATTTTACTATGTGTTTACTATGAATTTATATATATAATCAGCCTGTAGCCTATGTGTCTCTCCCCACCCAATGTAATCATACATATCATGTCCACAATGCCTCATGTCCACGTCACGTACGATCATATCTAATGCAGTAAGTCATACTATATCTATGAACATAATGTCTAGGAATGTAATGTCTAAGTCATAAATCCTGGAACCTACACAGAATCACCTTGAATATTTCAGGAAGATTCTGTCTCATGCTCTGTGTCAGGTGTCCTGGGTAATAAGTACTTGATAGGGCAAGTACAAGAATATAAATGTCACGATTTCCATCTCTAAATGACATTGCCCAACCCCGCGTACGGTGTTGGCACCCGACTATGATCGGACGCTAAGCAAGTCACACGGCCCTAGGGTTGAGCAAGTACAATAATCACAGGAAAATAAATCAAGAGAAATGAATCATTAAACTGCTTTTATGGCAAGGTACACTTGCCTGGGATTGGAATATCAGTGGCGGTCCTTGTAACAGTGGGTTCAGCAATAACTCCTCCGAAAGCTGAAATGAACATTACCAACAGTCTCAGAACATAGAAATTAGTTAGAAACGCCTGTCCTTAAGTCCAGTTTGGACACAAGGGCAAAAAACGACATTTCTAGGCCAAAGCGGGTCCATGTGTGGGCCGCTTTGCACCGAAAATCGGGTCAGGGTCAAAGGTCTCAAAATCAGTCCAACTTAGTGTCAACAGATCAGGAACGATGATACGAACCCAACGGAACTTCCAGAATTGGATTCCGATGAGCCGTTCTCAAAATCGCCCGTCGGATGGAGCCTGTGGGGCCCACGACACACGATTTTGTCAACGTTCTCAGAATCGAACCAAACTTGGCTCACAGGACCAGCGTATTGCTACGAGTCCAATGGCGCAAGTTTTGTCTCGATCTGACTTGTGTACACTAAGTTACAGCGAGTTTCAGAAAGTACGGATACGGGGCGTTGTCCGCGGATACGCACTGATTCCGGTGTGCACGCACATCCGAATCAGCTTCTGCGAAAGCCCACACGTCCGTATCAACGACGCTGACGTATCGGTGAAGACCGCACATGACCAAGTCGTCCCGTTTGGCGGGGCGTACTCGATTCCGGGGTGAATCAGAGTCTGTTTTTTCCTGTTTTTGGATCGCGATGTGCGATCACCACAGGACGCGATGCCCCGAGCGGTTTGTCCGGGCACCGAGAGGGTCATACAGGCTACGCGATACAATTTACGGAATCGAATTCCGAGCTATGAGCAAAAAGTTATGATTACCTGAAGTGGTCCGAGAAATCGAGTTTGAATCGTGTCAGTCTCGTGTCCGACACGCGTCACAGTAATTAGGGTTTACTGTTTAGGGTTAGGGTTCTGTGTCCGGGCATTCTGAGTCGAGTCCTCGCTGTGTCCGCCGGAGGAGGTTGGAAGCAGCTCTGGCAGGTCGTCGTCGAGCTCAGGGAGGTGGCTGGACAGGAACGGCGAGGAGGAGCTAGAGTTCTGCGGTGGGCGACTGACGGAGAGGGGCTGGAGACGAGTCCGGGCGGAGGGAGAAGGTCGACTGAGTGGTGGCTGGATAGGGACGGCGTGGGGAGGCTTCGGCTGGAGGCGGGCTGCGACGGATCAGCGAAGTCGGAGAGCAGCGCGGTGGCGGAGGAGCTGGGAGGAAGTAGGCGGAGGGCTAGGGCTTCGGCAGGGTCGTGGTGAGGCGGGGCAGCCGGCGTCGGGTTGGGATTTATAGAGAGGAGGCGGGAGAGGGATCGACGGCGGGTGAGGGCAGAGGAACCGGAGGGGACGGCGGTTACAGAGAGGGGAGAGGAAGCGGAGGCGATCACCGGCGGCGGGCGTTTCCGGCGCGGGGAGGGGAACCGTAAGGTCGGGGGAGAGGCGGTTCGGGAGAGAGAGGGTTGCGGGTCGGTTAACGGGCGGGTTCGGGTCTGATGAACCCGACCCGACCCGACAACAATGCGGGCTGGGCCGCCCATTGGGCCGGGTTGGTGAGTTTATATAATCTATTAACTAATAAATAATAAAATCATTAAAAAAATTAAATAATTAATTAAATAATTAATTCTAGGTGTTTAAAAATAGGTCCAAGTCCCAATAAATTCTAGAAAAATTACCCTATGTCTAGATTTTCATTTTACACCATAAAATATTATTTTCATAATATTTTAATATTATTTATTATCAATTAAAAATCCTTTAATAATTAAAACACTGGTATTTAATTACAGAAAATCCAAGAAAATTCCAGAAAATCCAAATTAAAATTCTTTGAAAATCAGGGGATTACAATATACCCCCCTTAAGAGGATTGCGTCCTCGCAATCAAAGAATAACCGGTCAACAGAGATGACTCGGTTACAAATTTTATTCGAATCACAATACAATAAAGAAAATCATGGTTCAGGGCTTGAACACATAGGAAAAATCATTTCCCTATGCAATAGAAGTTATGCAATTTCCCAAAGGTGGGAAAATCTAGAAAATTACTGTTTTTATAAAACCAGGTTATCTTTTCAAAACTTATCAGGTTAACAATTCTAAGTTATTATCAAGTTCAAAACTAGGTTATCAATTGTTAGCAAGTTAAAATTATCAGGTTTTAAGGTTATCAGGTCAAGGTTATCAGGTTAAAATCGGGGTCACGAACCAGCAGGCACGAACTACAGAAATGCTAGAAACGAAACAACTATAAGGACTTACTCGCATTAGCTACGCCATGGTTCTGCGCGTCTTCCAAAGTCATCGCGAAGGCTTGTCCACGTCCTTGTGGGGGATTCCTCTGCTGCTGCTGTTGCTGGATTTGTTGGAAGAGTGCTGCTTGTGGTGCCAATGGTGGTCTTGGTTGATACCCTCCTGGTGCTGGTAGAGCTTGTTGGTTTGCTCTTGGTGCTCCTTCTCGATGATAAGGACAATCCTTGGCTAAGTGTTGATTGGTTCCGCAAATTAAGCATAACCCCAACTTGCGTCTGCAGTCCTTCTCAGTATGGCCTACCTTGCCACAGTATTGACATGTAGGTAATGTCTGCGGAGAGGCTCTGGGTGGCTGGTGTATATGAGGCCTCTTTGCAGCTTCTTCTTGTGGTGCTTTGGATGTTGCTGATGGGGTAGGCCGCTTTAGACTGGTTTCTCTCCTGGTGACGCGCTCCATGCGTCGGGCTGCAGCAAGGACGTCCGAGTATGAAGTGGGTGCGACAGATCCAATCAGTTTCTGTAGCTCGATGTTGAGTCCGTCGAAAAACTTCTCGGCCTTCTCTTCTTCTGTAGGGATCAAGGTAGGAGCGAAGCGACTCAGACGAATGAACTCGGCGTTGTACTCTTCAACCGTCATAGCTTCCTGAGTGAGGCGATTGAACTTGTCCCTCAGTTCTGATCGGGCGATGGCCGGAATGTACATCTCCTGGAAGAGTCTGGAGAACTCTTCCCAAGTAACTCGGTCAGGTCCGAGCCTGGTCTCCTCGGACAGCCACCAGTGATGAGCATTATCCGTCAATTGCATTCTGACGGCAGTCATCCAACGTTCTCTTGGAAGTTCAGCTGCTTCCAACTGGTGTTGTATGTTGGTGAGCCACTCATACACTTCAGTTGGTCCTTCCTTGCCCGAAAAGGTACGGGGCTTGAGTTGACGGAAATCGGTGATAGATCCCGTTGCTGGTCGCCTAGCTTGTGGGTTCACTTGCTCCAATGCATTTACTAGGCTGGTTCTCAGGTACTCTGCCTCCTGACGATGCGCCCCCTGATGAATTTGTTGTTGGGCTTGCATCATTGCGTAGATCATTTAAAATATCTGCTGCCCGTCTATAGGTTGCCCTTGTGGGAATACGGGCATCGGTGGAACGAATTGCGGAGGCGGCGGGATGTCATCACGCCGGAACCTTGAATTATGCGGTGCTTCTTGATCGTTTTGAGAAGATTGCCCTCGGTCTTCGGGTGTCACTCCTTCATCATAAGTGACCACAGCATCGTGTGGTGTACTCAAGGGATTCTCGTCTCCACTTCTTGGATCCATTAGTCTGCATCAAAATAAAACATAAGAAGCGCACTGGATTCAAGGCAAGATGCAAGTCAAAAGTTAATTTGAATACGATACAGATATCAAGAACGTTTTCAAGCAAGTGGATGAGATCCTAAAAACTTTATCCTATTCTTATTGCAGGCCTGTTCGGTCCCTAAGTTGAAACCGAACAATTTAGTCGTTGACCTGCATGGGCCACCACAAAAACTATGTCACGCCCCAGTCCCAAAATGACGAGGGACTAGAGAAGCGTGGCAATGGCCAGCAGCAGGCAACGATGGACAAACCCAATTTAATGGATCCATCGGCATACTTAAGCTGTAAATAAGGTCTATATCAATAAGTCATAACTAATCTCATCCACAGAAAAGAATATAAATCAACAGCAATATGGAAATTAAATTAAACATCCAGTCTCAGCAAAGTATTCGGGGAACAACCCGATATAAGTCTGGTACAATGATCTCATAAACAGAAATTTAAAGAGTTTAATTAAACAGGAAATAACAACTGAGCATGGCGAAGCAATGGTTCAGGAGAAGTCCTCAGCGATCACCTCGTCTTCAGCTACGGGTACTGTTCCGTGAAGAGCACCTGTTCCGTAGACCTCTGGATAAACCTCGTCTGCAAATCCTGGGGACATAATCCGGATCCAGGTCCTCAGGGGACATAGCAAGGTACAAGAAAACACAAGCCAAAATAAATGCAGTAAAGCAGTTAATGAAACAATAGGGTCAACTATATAACCATCTATGTGAAATGCAAGTTGAGAGCATCACTAAAACTTAGGCTGATACCACTACAAGCTCTGTGTCTGGGAGCCGGTAGCAGCTATACTATGAATTTTACTATGTGTTTACTATGAATTTATATATATAATCAGCCTGTAGCCTGTGTGTCTCTCCCCACCCAATGTAATCATACATATCATGTCCACGATGCCTCATGTCCACGTCACGTACGATCATATCTAATGCAGTAAGTCATACTATATCTATGAACATAATGTCTAGGAATGTAATGTCTAAGTCATAAATCCTGGAACCTACACAGAATCACCTTGAATATTTCAGGAAGATTCTGTCTCATGCTCTGTGTCAGGTGTCCTGGGTAATAAGTACTTGATAGGGCAAGTACAAGAATATAAATGTCACGATTTCCATCTCTAAATGACATTGCCCAACCCCGCGTACGGTGTTGGCACCCGACTATGATCGGACGCTAAGCAAGTCACACGGCCCTAGGGTTGAGCAAATACAATAATCACAGGAAAATAAATCAAGAGAAATGAATCATTAAACTGCTTTTATGGCAAGGTACACTTGCCTGGGATTGGAATATCAGTGGCGGTCCTTGTAACAGTGGGTTCAGCAATAACTCCTCCGAAAGCTGAAATGAACATTACCAACAGTCTCAGAACATAGAAATTAGTTAGAAACGCCTGTCCTTAAGTCCAGTTTGGACACAAGGGCAAAAAACGATATTTCTAGGCCAAAGCGGGTCCATGTGTGGGCCGCTTTGCACCGAAAATCGGGTCAGGGTCAAAGGTCTCAAAATCAGTCCAACTTAGTGTCAACAGATCAGGAACGATGATACGAACCCAACGGAACTTCCAGAATTGGATTCCGATGAGCCGTTCTCAAAATCGCCCGTCGGATGGAGCCTGTGGGGCCCACGACACACGATTTTGTTAACGTTCTCAGAATCGAACCAAACTTGGCTCACAGGACCAGCATATTGCTACGAGTCCAATGGCGCAAGTTTCGTCTCGATCTGACTTGTGTACACTAAGTTACAGCGAGTTTCAGAAAGTACGGATACGGGGCGTTGTCCGCGGATACGCACTGATTCCGGTGTGCACGCACATCCGAATCAGCTTCTGCGAAAGCCCACACGTCCGTATCAACGACGCTGACGTATCAGTGAAGACCGCACGTGACCAAGTCGTCCCGTTTGGCGGAGCGTACTCGATTCCGGGGTGAATCAGAGTCTGTTTTTTCCTGTTTTTGGATCGCGGTGTGCGATCACCACAGGACGCGATGCCCCGAGCGGTTTGTCCGGGCACCGAGAGGGTCATACAGGCTACGCGATACAATTTACGGAATCGAATTCTGAGCTATGAGCAAAAAGTTATGATTACCTGAAGTGGTCCGAGAAACCGAGTTTGAATCGTGTCAGTCTCGTGTCCGACACGCGTCACAGTAATTAGGGTTTACTGTTTAGGGTTAGGGTTCTGTGTCCGGGCGTTCTGAGTCGAGTCCTCGCTGTGTCCGCCGGAGGAGGTTGGAAGCAGCTCTGGCAGGTCGTCGTCGAGCTCAGGGAGGTGGCTGGACAGGAACGGCGAGGAGGAGCTAGAGTTCTGCGGTGGGCGACTGACGGAGAGGGGCTGGAGACGAGTCCGGGCGGAGGGAGAAGGTCGACTGAGTGGTGGCTGGATAGGGACGGCGTGGGGAGGCTTCGGCTGGAGGCGGGCTGCGGCGGCTCAGCGAAGTCGAAGAGCAGCGCGGTGGCGGAGGAGCTGGGAGGAAGTAGGCGGAGGGCTAGGGCTTAGGCAGGGTCGTGGTGAGGCGGGGCAGCCGGCGTCGGGTTGGGATTTATAGAGAGGAGGCGGGAGAGGGATCGACGGCGGGTGAGGGCAGAGGAACCGGAGGGGACGGCGGTTACAGAGAGGGGAGAGGAAGCGGAGGCGATCACCGGCGGCGGGCGTTTCCGGCGCGGGGAGGGGAACCGTAAGGTCGGGGGAGAGGCGGTTCGGGAGAGAGAGGGTTGCGGGTCGGTTAACGGGCGGGTTCGGGTCTGATGAACCCGACCCGACCCGACAACAATGCGGGCTGGGCCGCCCATTGGGCCGGGTTGGTGAGTTTATATAATCTATTAACTAATAAATAATAAAATTATTAAAAAAATTAAATAATTAATTAAATAATTAATTCTAGGTGTTTAAAAATAGGTCCAAGTCCCAATAAATTCTAGAAAAATTACCCTATGTCTAGATTTTCATTTTACACCATAAAATATTATTTTCATAATATTTTAATATTATTTATTATCAATTAAAAATCCTTTAATAATTAAAACACTGGTATTTAATTATAGAAAATCCAAGAAAATTCCAGAAAATCCAAATTAAAATTCTTTGAAAATCAGGGGATTACATCTAGCGTCTTGTGTCATGTGTCTTCCCACATAATTTAAATATATTCGACAATGTGTATAGTCTTTCCCAAAATAGATATGTGGAGGGTTAGGGTTTACCTTTTGAAGGGAGGAAGGGATCTGACGGAGCGCGGAGGCGGACGCCTGAGGCCGTTCGAGGGCCTGGCTCAGATTTCTGAGGTCGGAGAAGGGGCTCGGGGGGATGTCTCTGCCGCTCGAGTCGAGTAGGAGGAGGGCTCGGGAGGATGTCAGGACTCGCCGGAGAAGGGGGGGACTCTTGTCACCGGAGAGGGGGAGGGGATTGGTAGAGAAGAAGGAGAGGGCGAGTGAGGGTGAGGGGCTGCCGGAGAGGGGTCGGGGGTCGGTAGAGGAGGGGGTCCCCGGAGAGGGGGGTGGGGTCGGTGGAGGAGAAGGTCGCCGGAGAGGGGTAGGGGATTGGGGGGATCGAGAGAGAGAGAGAGAGAGAGAGAGAGAGAGAGATTGGAGAATAGGGGAAATAGAACAGGTTCGAAAAATTTAAGTTTTCGCAACGACGGATAATTCTGTCGCTAATCCGTCGATGAAGTAACAAAGACAGATTAGCGATAGAATATTGACAAAATATAATATATTTGGTTTACATAAATAATTTAGTCGTTATCCCGTCATATTTTTGTCATTGACTCAGTGACAGATTAGTTTTTGTCACTGCGATCCGTCGCTATTTAACAGTATTTTGTAGTGAAAGAGGGATAAAAGTAATCATTTACAACTCAGTTTAATCATATAATACTCATATTTTGACTTTATTGAACATTGGGACAACAAAAATTCAGAAAAAATGGAATATGAGTGGGAAAAATGGAATATAAGTCTAATAAACATCTTATTGTAGGGGTAAGTACAAAATCATATTAGTGAGTGGGACCAAAGTCAAAAAAATTCAAAAAAAACTTTCCTACTAAACTCTCCCACTTTTCCAAACAGAAAACTTGTTGTACAGAAAATATTTTTAAATAAATAACCAAAAAGGAAATTATTTAAAAAAAATAAAGTAACGAAAGCTTTTACTATCCCATATGGCAAAAAAGCAATAAATACTTTTTTTAAATCAGGTTTGTATATTTTCGCCAACCGAGTTGGCAAAAATTGTACAAATATGCTGACGTGGCGGAGCGTGGCGTAGTATGGTTTAGGTGCTGATGTGGCGTCAGATTTTTGCCAACTAAGTTGGCAAAAAATAGGCAGCTCTGGTTCGTGGTTCAGTTTGATGAGTGGTTGGAGATACTTAATACGGTTTGACCGGTTTAAGAGGGTGGTTGGTTTAATATGGTGGGTCAGTGGTTGGTGTGTGGATTGTATATGGAGGGAGGAGGAAGTAGTGAATCCATAGAAGAGTGGTATTCATTTGGAGTGGAGTGGAGGAGGAAGTAGAGAAGCAATAACAGAGAAGGAGAACAAGAAGAGAGAGGTTTGATTTGTAATATTTTTATTTTTATTTTTTTTAATTAATATTTTTAGCCATAATTATAATTGTTCTAAATTGTTGTATCATTTTAGTAGCCATAATCAAATTTTTATTATAAGATTTGATTTAATCTTAGCCATAATTATAATTGCAATCTTTATCCTAGTAGCCATAATCATTTAGTATAAACTATATTGTTAGTCATTCTTATAATGGTTAGAATGTTATTATAATTGTTAGCATGATGAAGGCAGGAGAAATATTTTTACAAAAATCGAATAATATAGTGTTAGTGTTAATATTGAGCATGTTAATCATTTTTCTAAATAGTTGTATCATTTTAGTTTTGATTGTTAATATTCTTAATTAATTTTAGTATGATGGAAGAAAAACTATTAATTGTAATTTTAATTTTAGTTATAATCTAATACTACTCTTTATCAAAATAGTTATAATTATACACTAATCATAACTATTTTGCTAATCTAAGAAGTTAATGTTAGCGTTAGTAGTTAGTGTTACTACGTAGTTAGTGTTAGTGTTACTACGTAGTTAGTGTTATGGTTATAGTTAAAATGATTATGATTTAGGGTTAGAGAAATGACTATAGTTATAGTATACTATAATACTAACCATTTTAACCATAACCCTAAACCTAATCATTTTTCTTAACCCAATCTCTAACAATAAAACTAACTATGTTAACCTAACTCTAACACTAACCATAACTATTTTTCTAATCCTAATATCATTGCTAATACTAACTATTTTAACCATAACCCTAAGTTTAGCCAAACCAAAAAATATATGAAAAATTAACCTTAACCATAGCCCTAACCCTACCATTTTTCTAATCATAACCCCTAATCCTAATACTAAGACTAACTATTTTAACCATAACCAGTTAGAAAAACTAACTATGTTAACCTAACTCTAACCCTAACCATAACTGTTTTCCTATTCCTAATATCATTACTTATACTAGCTATTTTAACATAATCCTAAGTTTAGCCAAACCAAAAAATTTATAAAAAATTAACCTTAACTATAATCCTAACCCTACCATTTTTCTAATCCTAACCCTAATCCTAATACCAATACTAACCGTTTTAACTATAACCCCAAATATTTTTATAACCCTAAATACTAATACTAACTATTTTACCATAACCCTAACTTTAGTAGAAATCTTAACCCTAATCTTAATGTTTTTCGAATCTAAATCCTAAATAACATTTTACAGAAGGATACCTAAAACGATGGACGTATTCCAGGAGGGTCTATCACTGATATGATTATCCAACAACGTAAGTCGCACATTTCTAGTTTAGTATTTTCTGGACAGGTATATTAAAATTCAATTATTTTAGTCAATATAATTATATTTTTACATCTCTAATAAAAATATCGTTTATATGTCTCATATATAGTAATACGATTATCCTGAAACTATACAAGCACGAGAGGATGTTTCATGGCGTTATGAGGACGATGTTGGGTACTTGATGTTGACTGAAGAACAATATGCATTGGTGAACGTATTTAGTTTTAATTATATTGATCAGATTCATTTTCTACATCATGATAGAGACTTGATCTTCAGTTTAGTTGAGCGGTGGTAGCCCGAAAGAAATATCTTTCAGTTACCATTCGAAGAAATGACTATTTTGCTAGTAGATGTGGCAAATATCTTAGAATTATCTATTACGGATGAACCTATAATATTTGATGATGATGAGTCATTTTATGACAAAACTGTTATTAGGAAGTACTTAGGCGTGGAGCCGCCTAACATATATGATAAAAGTTTTGTGATGCTTTTGTGGCTCCGTCACAACTTTATGCACCTAGATCGTATTGGTGAGGAAGAAATAATAGTGGATGAGAATCAGGTAAGTATAACATTTAATGTTATTATTCTTGTAATAAATATTTTTATTTAGTTTAACTGATATCATTTTTAAATTTTTTGTTCAGATTAATGCTTGCACTAGGGCCTACTTACTAGGTCAAATTAATCAACGAAATTTTGTTTCCAAACTCAAGAGCTAGAAATTTTTTATGTTTTTTTACCTTTTCTGCAAAATCTGGCAGAACCTACCTGTCATGCATGGGGAGCATCTTTGTTGCCATATCTGTACAACTCCATGTCAACTTTTGTGCATTTTACTTCAGTGGATAAAAGAAAGAAAAATTTGAGTGGATGTAGGACATTATATAGGTATAATTTTTTTATATAATTTTATTTACTAAAGAAATATGTACACTTATATGATATAATTTTTCTAAATTTGGTCCTACAAGAACTTCTATATCGGTAGGCCAGTCTTCTGTATTGATACCGATGCTGGTGTCTTCCCATCAACTTTATGCTGGATGATGGTTGCAGCAGATCCATCTCAATGTGCTCACAAGGATATTATAGTATATCGGGGCCAATTCCATTCACTAAGATTTTATGAGATATTTTTTTATTATTTTATATAGTCAACATGTTTATTATTTTATAATTTTTTTTACATAAAATAGGCAATTTTTTATTATTATTTCATACAGTCAACATGTTTATTATCTTAAAAAAATCATATAAAATAGGCAATTTTTTTACAGTACTGGCTTGGGCTGAATCCTCCTGAGATACAAACAACAGCTTATGGATTGAGTCTATATAGATTTATGATAATATTCCACGATCACATCATGTATCATCCAGCTGATCGTGTTATGTGACAGTTCTGGATGAGCCATGTTTCAATTGTGGTAGAGAAAATACAACTGTCAGAGCATGCAGATTAATTCTTGGGTAGAATTTTAGGTTTGAGACACATAAGGTGGCACATTTGTCTCAAATGATGTCCTCTATTAATGATGGTAAGTTATTTCAAAAGTTTAAAAAAAATTACTTCAAAAATTATAAGAAATCATATGCTCATAATTTATAATGGTGCAGCCTATGATGATAATGCATATAGATCTTGGTGAGGAGCTCCTCTTATCAGCAGCAAAGCCTACCAATATGAGAATTTTTGATTCCAACATCGAGCCATAGATGATCATAGTCTCTGTAGCTATTATGATTATGTAGAAGGGCTGGTACATTTTTTTATATAAAAATTTATGTATCCGTAGTACGTATCAATATGTCCTCTATTGAATTCTACTTAATATTTTAGCTTCCAAATTTAAATATGGCATACAAAAATCATCAAGTGAGCGACCAGTTGTGCACATTGGTTGGCAAATTTTTGGCTGCTATGCAACTAGGCCCGATTCCTCCGAACCCTCCATTACGTATTCCAGCAAATTATCCTCAGGGTCTTGTTAGACAACAACAAGCACTCCCCCTAGGAAGTATACCTCTGTTTGGTATCAGGCTGATAGTCTACTACTACAAGATGACGATGCCGACACTTCTCGGGCGACGGCTGGTGAGGACACTACTCATTGGGCTGACTGGGGCACTTCTCAGGAGCCATCCGGTACGGGCACTACTCAGTGGGCCCACGAGGAAGATTCTCAGTGTGATAGCCTATTCGCCCCCGGAGTTACCAACTATACGCATATCTTGACAACTCCATCAGCACCGTTGCCATCTCAAGTGGAGGACAGTCAAGGAGGTGGTGATGATGCGGCCCCGTAGAATACACGAGAAAAGAGGGAACGACTCAATCTAAGAGAGATTGATCGTCCGAACTATCGACAATTAGACAAGAGAGGTCGATGAAATTGTTATATCAATATAAACTTTATTTGAATGTAACTATCTTTTATTTCAATGAAATTACATATTGTTCTCATAAAATGAAACTATTTAAAAACTGTGATTATGCCTTCATTCTCTTGATTGGTTTGTACATCTTCTTCTATTGTGTCATAAACTATTGCAGTTACTATATCAAAAATTTCTTGAAGCTTGATCATTCGCTATGATCCGATTCTTCTTTGGTCTTCCCGCCTTGCGTCGTACATTTGGTACTCCAATGTGACCTCTAACCAATGTACTTTGGAGATTGTAAGGGACTGAAATTGGCTCCAGGTGCGGCTCATGTACGCTTCTTAATGCTTTCTTATAAAAAGTACCTGGATAAAAACTCTCGATGCTAATATTTTTAGACTTACATGCATAACAAGCATGCACACAAAAATGATACCACTTTAAACATGAACATAATTTTTCATCTAAGTCTACAAGATATGTTCTATTTATTTTACAATCTAATATTTCAAACAAATATCAAACTATATTCAACGTTGCAGCCGGTATTTTTTTTTGTGATAAGAGCCATAGTTTGCAACATCTTCGGACAATAATCAGTTTGAAGATTTTTAGCTTTTTGTCAGTTCTTGTCCTGAAGTGTTATAATTTTGCTCGAATCCCATCAAGTAGTGTTTTTATTGGTTTATCACGTTAATTTTTAACCTAGTTATTGAAGCATTCAGTAAGGTTCGACGTGTTAATACCTAATTTGGGACAAGGAGAATAAACTGTTATCCAGAGTGAAAAAATACGAGTTTCATCATTTACTCCAATAAGGCAATTGTAAACATCTATGTTTTCAGCTTTAATTTTTTTAAAATAATAGTTCGCATCTGTTTCCTTATAACATCTAGCAAGATAGTCTAAACTACGTTGAAAATGGGAAAACCTGAAGAATTTTTTCAAATTTAGTTTAAAATATTGAATACAAAAAAATGAGGCGATTCTGTAAAGATATCTCGCATAGCCCTTATTAATCCTTTATGTTTATCTGCTATAAAAAAATTGTATTCCATGCATCAAAATATTTTTCAAAAGATGTTCTCAAACCGTATAAAAACCAAGTTTAAGAATCACTATTTTCACTCTCAGCAACAGCATAAAAAATAGGATATAATTGATAATTTGGATCATGAGCATAAGCAATAAATAAAATAACTTAATATCTAGAGGAAAGAAAAATAGCATTACATTCTCTTAAAAATCTATCAATGCATGCCTTAAAACAAATAAAAATTCTTTGAAATATATTGTCTTATGTAGTTTGTATAAAACATTGGCTACCTGGATTTGTCTCAATAATTCTAAAACCATACTCTTCACTACTATATACATCAATATAACTACCATTTACTTCAGATAGAGCAAGTTTCCTAGCTTTCCAAGCTTTACAATATTTAATATATATTATATGTTCTCTATATATATCATTTACAATATGCGATGGACTATACGACTGATTATCTCAAATTTTATCAATAATCTTATTTTTAACCCACACTAGTAGCTAATGGATGAGAACCTGTTGTAAGTCCACCTAAACAAGAATATACGTTTTCTAGCGTTGCAATAGCAAACCTTCACCTTCACCAACAACTTTAGCGTATACTCTCTAATTACAACTTGAATTTTTACATTTATATACAATCCAACTAGCATTGTTTAAAGTAGCATGACAAGTAAAATTATGTGCAATTGTTATATCACTAATAAAACATCTAAATTCAGACCGATTATCAAATTTTCTTCCAACGCATAATCCAGAAATGCTAACACTATCAACATTGCCATCAAATTTATCATCTAAATTTTCAATTAAATCATCACTATTTTCTATTACCATCATCTACTATATGTTCATGTTCAGTAAATAAAATAACTAGATGAGAAAACTAGGAGCAGTATTAACTTGATTAGAAGCACGCATACTACTTACAATATTAATTCTAGGTTGTGGTGAAGTTACATAAATATTAATGTACTTTGCTTGTACATTAACTTTGAGAATAAATTTTTATGCTTGTTCACTAACTAACTTTATACAATTAGTTAAAATAATGTACCAATATAAATTTATAATCAATAAAATATTGCTCAACAATTTGATTACGTAAACTATCAAATGAAATATTTTGATCAATTAAATTTTTTTTGGTTAAACCTCCTTCATAAACTAACCCATTTAGCACACCTCCAATCGAACATAGTATTGTTAGACTTTGATCTATGATAAGAGAATGAGATTCTAAATATAGTGAGTGAGCTGAACTAGCTTCTGTTGAGTAAGAAATCACCTGTTGTTGAGTGAGAAATGAATAGAAGAAAAAAATTTGAAAGTATATGTAGGTTGAGTAAGAAATGAATAGAATGACAGAAATTTATAGATATGAGAAAGAAAGAGCCGTTGGTAAAATATAAACGTTACAAAATTTTTTTTTGATAAGTGACCTAGAAAAAAAAATTAATAAAAAAAAACCAAATCAAACTATCCAAAAAAAACAGCAAAAAAAAAAAAACCAAAACAAACCAAAAAACCAAAAAAAAAAACCCTAAACATAAAACAAAAACAAATCGAAAAAAAAAAAAAAAACCCTAAACATAAAACCCAAAAACAAACCCTAAAAATAAAACCAAAAAAAAATCTATCCATATAATTTCGCCAACTGAGATGGACCACCCAAGTTTTTGCCATCTAAAATGGCAAAAATATAAAATAAAAATAAAAAAGTTTTATATTTTCGCTATCCTAGATGGCGAAAGTTTCCGTAACTTGCAATTTAACTGAACTACTTTTGTTTTAGCTAATTTTTTTTTAAATATTTTTGGTACAACAAATTTTTTGTTTCCCAAATTTAGGACAGATTTTTCAATAAACCACCCAAAATCCAAACCCCCTTTCCTTAAAACCCTAATCCTAAAAATCCATGGTGGCTCAGTCGTCGGTCGTTGCCTCCGCCCTCTTCGATACCGCCTCCCAGCCCGACACCACCGCCAACAGGCTGTTAATTGAGATAGGTTATATTCTTTGACGGTTATATTCTTTGACACATCAAGTTGTGCAATGTGTGCCTTATGTGCTTTTGCACAGAAGGGATGACAGGATGAGGGTGGCTTGCTTTCTTTATGTTTTCACATGAGAGCACACGTGAGAGGATATGAACTCCTTTCCAAAAATTTGTGAGTTGACAATTGCAAAGGAGACTCATGCTTTATTCAATCATCGTAATTTTTTTTAAAAGATACAAAAATTAATTAAATTATAAATAAGATAATAAGTATATAAAATTATACATAAGGTAACGTGTAGCCAACGCTCTTGACGACATGAATGCATGACGACATCAGTGCATGTACTCATGTCACCAACCGCATTGGCGATATAAATGCATTTTTATTTTTTTCGTGACTTGGTTGACTTAGAAACGAAATATTTTAGTGACGAAAATGGACTTTCAGTAACGAAATTAGACCTTTAGTGATGAATTTTTTTTTGCCAACAGTTTTAGCGACATGAATACATTTTTTGAAAAAAATTAGTGACGAATTGGATCTTTCAGTGACAAAAAGGGCTTTTAGTGACAAATGTTAGTGACGAAAATAAACTTTTAGTGATGAATTCCTGCTTTCTCGTTTATTATCCAAAGAAAGAAATAAGAAAAAGACTTGTAATCATGTCGCCAATAGCATTGGCGACACATTACATTACTTATAATTTTTACGTAGTTATTATCTTATTTATAATTTTAGATTTTTTTTACCTTTTTGATAATTTTCTGTTCAATCATAGGACCATGCCAATTTCTTCTGCCTATTGGCTGTGCATTGCTGGTGTTTGTGCCTAATTTATCGAAAGGGCTATTTGATTTTATCCCCCTGTTAGATTAGGTATATTGATATTATTCCTCTGTTAGATCAAAAGTTGAGTTTATCATCCTGAAAGTGTCGTTAAAAGTTTTTAAAGTGTCGTTAAAAGTTTTGAAAGTGCCGTTAATAAGTTTTTAACGACACTTTCAGGAAGGTAAACTCAACTTTTGATCTAACAAGAGAGTAATATCAATATACCTAATCTAACAGGAGGTAAAATCAAATAGCCCTTATCAAAATGGTGGGGTTTGTTGGGAAGTGGCGCCATTGCCCCAACTTGCCGATGATCCCATACAGGCCAGCTTAGGATGTAAGTTTTGTACAACAGCACTTCGGTGAAGGTTGGTGTGACCCTTTGAAAGATTATGTTGTGGCTTGAACTCTCCACAAGAAATTATGAATCGTATCAATATTATGTTCATGTACATGTATATAGTTTATATGCACCTCCACATTTTGATTAAGATCAGATTGTCTGCATTGTGGTATTTAGTCATGTGTCATGAATACTTCCTGGATGAGGATTCTCTTATAGTTGTGTTGGTGCTTGTTGTTCACTATGACGATCTAGAACCTCTATTCCATGAATGGCAAAGGAAATATATATCCTGAATGTCACATTGTTGCTTTCATCCTTAGGATAGAAGCCCTTGTTGTGTTTTTTTTTTTTTTTGAGATGTTCGACGTAATACTCGAGACTTTGTACACATTGTGTTGAATGTCTTTTAAGCCCACTGTCTCCAACTCCCACCAAATAAATGGAAAGAATAATATGTCCCCCGTGGCTCGATCCATCGATCTTCCGCCATCCAGTCAGGGTCTTATACCTCTCCCCGGTAACCACAAAGGTCACTCGAGTTTGGTGCAGGCCTTGTTTCACTACAAGAAAAATGGCTTTTATTGACAATTTTTATCCGTAAAGAAAGGCTTTTATTGACGGCTTTGGATCCGTCATCTAGGCCGCAGTCAAAAAAAGTAGATACTTTTCTTAACGGTTTATGTTTTTGGTTTTCTTAACGGTTTTAAACCGTCAAGTATAAAACTGTCTTGACGGTTTTAAACCGTCAAGCAAACTTAGCAAAAAAATCACTAAGATAAATAAATTTTTTTCTTGACAGTGGCCTAGATGACGGATAATGACAGTCAAGAATGCCCTTTCTTGATGAAAAAAAACCGTCAAGAAAAATATTTCATGTTTAAAAACTGTCAAGAAATGACATTTTTTTGATATTTTACAAACGTCAAGAGAAACCTGTTTATAATAATATATTATATGCTTCCATTTACCAGATACCAAACAAACATAATATCATTATATTCCAGAATATCACAAACATCAAAGAACTATAATACACAATTTTTAAATCAACAAAAAACGCATTCGTACACCGCAAACATCCAACCACATATCCAAATAGATCAAAGTATAGAGTTTGTACAATATCTTAAACATCTAAAACCTATATATACAAGTAAACCACAAAACATCTAAAACCTATTAACTGTGCACATGCCTGTGCACCCCACTGCAACTGAACCCAATGTCTACAGCATACTCGAGCCTAATGCACTGCTTAGACACTCACATTCCCTCAACTGGATACACACACCCCCTCTAACACTGCAAACATAACTTTCACCCTCATTTAGCTCTCATACTACTCTGATCACCATTCCAGGATACCTCCCCTGCTATTGAACACACACTCATGGGCTCTCTGCAGTTTTGCACACACTAACATCACACACTACATATATATTATCGAGAATAAATCAAAGTTATGACATTTTAGTTTAGCTAATATTTTGTATCTTCACCTTGATATTAATTTTTTTACCCACATACATTATTAAAAGAAAGGTTTCATGTACCAACTGAAACAGACTGAAACCATTGAAACTACCAACCTATAATCGTAAAAAACTCATGGCCACATACATTTAAATAAGTAAACACCTATAATTTGATCTTATTCTATGATACTAACACTTCCTACAAGATTGTCCAATGCCAAGAGATAAATTAAAACTAGTTAAACCAATTCCAAATAAGAGAGAAAACCATAGGAGCAAACCTTGGTGAGAAAAGGAATTAGAGAGAAAGAGATTTAGATGATCCACCAATTTGATAACATTATATACATTTTCTTTTATGTCTAAACTCGGTAAATTTGGTTCTTCAATTTTTATAACCCCAAGCACAATCTCAATACAGAGACAATTATTAAACTCTACACATACTACCAGTGATGCAGCTGGTTCTAACAACCTTAGTCCCATCCCTAAAGATACTGAACACCGTTAGCCCAAACTATTCTTAATAATTCAACCCCATTTGAACCTTTAGCTTAATTGTTCCTAACAAACTCTCTCCAAATGAATCTAACACACGTCACAAGCAACAATACAAATGATCCAGACACACACAAATTTACACAACCAGACACATATATTTACATAATAAATGGAAGTGCGTGTATCATAATGTGTGTGTGTGTGTGTGTGTGTATAGGTTGGTGTGTGACTGAAATTTGATTATGTTGTGTTGTAAGTACTTAGTAGGTACTTGTGTTGTGAGAGAGTGATTAGTGCTATAGTGCTCGAGTGTGTGTGTGTGTGTGTGCACATGTGTGTGGCTGTGTTACAGAGTAGTTTTTGTGAGTGTGTTGATTAGGTGTGGATGAGTTGGTGTGATATATAGTTGGGATGAGTAGGTGGTTTGTGTAGGACTGATACCAGAGTGTATCATGACACCCTAGAGTATCAGTGATACCCTATAGTATCAGTGATACTTGTTTGAAAAAGGGAGTAGGGGTCAGTTGTAGGCAGTGAGGGAAGTGAAGGCCTTATTGCATTGCAAGGGGTTAAGGCTCGAGTGGAGTATTTAGAGAACTTGGACATAGTAGTACCACCTGGGTGCATGTGTTCTAGTGCACATATATGGGTGTGTATTAAGGTAGTATTTAGATATCAAGGTTGAGCTTAGGTGCAGGCACAGAGCAATGAAATAGGGGTGATCGGGTGCAAGCTTATTTGGGAGTTGCTTGTGCAATGCTCGAGTAGCAGACAACACCTGGGAGTAATGTGCTGTCTCAACAGAGCAGAGAGGGAGTGATCTCGGGTATCATGAGTAAATGTGTGTGTGTGTGTGTAATTGTATAGAATTGTGATCATATTTGTATAGTTATGAGTGTGTGTGAGCTTAAGGGTGTGGAGCATAAATGTGCAAGTGAGATGAGAGGGTTGCTGCAAGGTCACCTGATGCTTGCACACTGAAGTGCAAGTCATTGCAAGTCAGCAAGGTGATGTGTGGGAGGCCTGTTCGCGACTTGGGTACAGGCCAATATCTTAGGAAAAATCAAACTGTATCAACAGCAGTTCTATTAGAATATGTTGAATTTCCAGAGTGTTAGCCAAGGGGTTTATCTATCTAGTTATTGTACTGCAAGTACTACATCGGGGTATGATTGTGTGTCTTGGAAATCATGCATATGGAAAATCAGATTTGAGTATCAGAGGTATGTGTGTAGTTGGAAATTTGCAGCAGTAAAGGGAAGAATGAGAACCTGGGTACAATCGTAGG
Source organism: Iris macrosiphon (assembly GCA_036927795.1). Lineage (NCBI taxonomy): Eukaryota > Viridiplantae > Streptophyta > Magnoliopsida > Asparagales > Iridaceae > Iris > Iris macrosiphon. Next base: position 44,361,776 of record JAYESA010000019.1, on the reverse strand, counting down.
TTGCTGTGCTGCAACAGACTTTCTCCTACAGTCCAATACAAGTAGCAATATGCTAACCTCTATGTGTGTGTGTGTGTGTGTGTAATTCCTACAAATTTGGGTGTAATATGGTGTATGTATGCCAGGGTTTAGTAGAGTAGGTGTCACAATAATTGAGTAGCTTTGGAAGAGTGCCAAGCTTATGTGCAAGAGGTCAAGAGAGGTGTTAGAAGTATGTATTAGGGGTAGGCAACATATAGGCAGAGTATCAGTTGGGGCATGTGTGTGTGTATGTGTGACTGGAGGTGTATGTTCTGTATGTGTGGGTATGAGACTCAATGTGGGGTAGTTTGGGGGTGGAGACACCTTGGTGTTGGCAAGTTAAAATTTTGGGTATTATGTTAGAGTTGGGTATTGGGATACTCATAGGTATTAGAGATAAGGTATTATTCAAGGTACTAGGATATGGAGTGCTAGTGCATTAGAGTATTCAGGATACACAGTGTATCAGTAAATTGAAGGTGCAGGTGAGCTAGAATGCTAGTTAAGTAAGGATTGTTAACACTAGATATTAAGGTATCAGTATAAGCATAAATCAAGTTGATTAGAAAATTTAATCAGGAATCCTGAACCTATTTTGCCACCCAAATTTCCATTTATACCAGGTAGACATTCCCTCTCACCTATCACACTATTTTGTATGGGCTTTAAAGTCCCCAAAATAATTTGAGGAACAAAATAAAAAGTTCTACCAATACCTCAACAACAATAATCGAATAGAAGCTCTCTGTGAATCATTTAAAGTTGGACGAGTTATTTCATAACAAAATTAATTTTCTATAAAATAATAAGGTGACAAGTAAACCTTACTTGATCATTCCTCTCTGAGGATCCTGCCACTTTTTAAAAATATCTTCAATTAACTCATGCCGATATGCCTGAACTAAGCCTGCATACTTTGTGATCTCTGGCCGATCTTGTGAAGCAATAACCTGCAGCATAAGAACAAAGTATTATGGGCTTGGTTAAAAATTCATGTATATGCCTAAGCACTACCCTATCATAAAACCATGTAACATGAAAAAAAAATATATGGTCTGGAACTACGTATATATTTTCACTATTGTTTTTATTAATAACTATCATGTTTAATTTATAACACAATAGTGTCTATGTGTGTGTGTGTGTGTGTGTGTGATGTATCATAATTATTTGTAGTATATTTTTGCTTTCAGAAAATTATTTAGTCCTTATACCAAATCATATTGTACCTGCATCTTAAGCCGGATGCAACAGAAAATGGATACATTTAAAGAGTAGCTATAGTTAATGATAGTAGTGGTAAAAGATAAAATGAAGTCCAAATACAATGATCAGGTGTAGCGAAACTAAAAATTACATTTACCAAGATGAATGAAATAAAAGTTACATACAGTTGTTAATGGATCAGATTGTTAACTAACTTACTAAGTCATAAGAAGTCGCCTTAACACAACACCATCTTTTGCAGACATAAGCCTTTATCAGATTCCCTACTCCAGGCACGTCGTCTTGTAGAGTTATGTGTTGTTCATAGATAATTTTCATATTATACATATTGATACTATGTGCTCCTATTATGCAAAGTGCATAAAAATTAATAATTCAGGAGTCCTTACCAGTAAGACAAAAAAAGATGATAAAATTTTTTGGCAAAGAAAACAACAAAACTATCTAGAATCAGAGGCAAAACAAATCCAAGTAATCTTCTATTGATTTATGCCAAGCTTGAACAACTCATTTAGTACTTAAATCCTTTCAGCTCGTGCTAGACAGATATCAGTTAGGAAGCACTGACACACAAAACTTGGTTCCAGATACACATAGTGCATGAAATATACGCTCAAAGAAACCCTAGAAAATACCAAATAAATGACACGATCAGTGTCACATTGTTTGTTTTAAGTTGAATCCAACTAGACACTCCAAAATACTATGACGCCAAAATATAATCTCATATTCGTGCTCATGAACAAAGACCTTAACACTAAGTATCAATCATCCAAATCAAAATAGTAGAATAATTCATATATAAACAACCCCAAAAAATATCAGTTTTCTAGTTCTTTTATAGGAATCGAATTTTCTAACAGAATGTTACAATTTTTGTTCCCAAAAATACCTAAAACCCTGTAAAAATAAATAATGCCTTCTTCTAAATTAGAGAGGCACTTAAAACTTTATCGTACAAACAAAAGTCAATTTTTTTTCCTTCGATCAACATATTTCTTTGATCTTTATACCACAGATCAGAGAAATGAAGGAAACCCTAACCCTAGAAATTAGGGAAGAGGAGTGAGATACCTTTGCGATAGTTGGGAGGTGGAGTAGCAGAAAACGTCAACCTTCTTCCCTTCTGGCAATCGGAACCGAACATAACCCTTCTGGCCTACAGAAGTCATTCGAAATTGAACCAGAATCAACCGAAATTGAACCAGAATCCTTCAAAAAAATCCCAGATCTACCGATCATCACCTAGATACCATCAAACGAGCCCTAAAAATAAGAAAAATTGAAAAATTGAACCTGCTTGAGTTCAGGGCGGGCGAGCTTGTGGCCGAAGAGAAGGACTCATTTAACCTCTCCGTGAGAGGAGGCAAAATTGGACCCACTGGGTAGCGGACGAAGCAGTAGGGGAAACGGGAGAGGATGCAAAGATGTAGGGTTTGGAGAGTCGAAGCCGCATTCAGCCGAGGCCATCCCCTCTCCGTCGTCAGTTGTCACAACCGGAGGAACTCTACCATCCTCCCCATGGTCAGCCGTCTGATGCCAGTGGTCGGAATCCCACGAGTAAAAAAGATGAAGAGGCGAAGGAAGAGGGGTCTCCTCTAAGTATCTAGGGTTTGCGGCTAGGATTTAAAGGTCAAATGAGGCTAGGGTTTCAGTGGAGAGTTTGGGAAGGAGGGAGAGGAGGTGGCGGAGGAAGCAGCCATATGGGGAAATAGAGAGAGAGAATGGAGAGAGGAGAGGCTCGGGAGAGAAATGAAAAAAATAACTCAACAACAGTGATTAAATTGACCGCAGAACCGTCAACATAAATATTACATTAGAAAAAATTTCAAAAAATTTATGAAAATACCAACTGAAATGTGCGCGACAATTTTTTCGCACATGCATTACTTGACGATTATCAGCAAACCATCAAGAAATATGGTCAAATTTTAATAATTAATTAACAGAAAATTATATTTTCTTGACGTATGTCTAAAACCGTCAAGATAACTGCTTTCCTTGACGGGTTTGGCCATACGTCAAGAAATTGACCGTCAAGAAAGACCATTTTTCTTGTAGTGAATTTGTTGTGAAGATGCAGTCGTAGATCTTTTATAGGGGATTGATATTACAAAGAATTGCACATCGCAAAAGAATAGAGTTTATTATTTTAGCTAGTTGATGTAATTAAGAGGATATCGTGTAGTTGATATGGTTATACATAGCGAGTTATTATAGTATATATGGAACATGACGTTGCTCCTTTATTTGTGATTGCTTCCTCTAGTGTTGCTGCATGGAAGCGAGGCTGCTGCCAGCCGCAAATCAAGATTGCATGGCTACTTCGTACTTGATTGAAAAGAAAAAAAAGTAGGTATAAGTTAGGCTAGAATGTTCTTATGTTTAACAAGGACAAGCAAAAGAACACCTATCATCCTAATCTACTGAGAATACAACTCTTGGGTCCCCTTATATAGCCTCATAAGTTTTGCATAAATGACTATTATTATGCCGAGTGTCCACCATCTAATGGTTGAAACATTCTAGAACCAAGATATTTAGTTATAATTATTTACAACCATGCAAAATATCTTGTCCTCTATAAATTGTATGAATCATCGTGAATCTTCTAGATGCAAGAAGTATTTCAAGAAGCTTCCAATAAATATTCAAGAGCAATGTCCAAAAAAATCTTTCCAAAGACTCCATGAAATTCTAGAATATTTTGGAGGTTTCTCTCAAGTAACCTCCTAACTTGATAGGCTGTGCAAAGTTGTCTCGGTGAGCAAAAAAAATCTTGTGTATGAGTACATTTTGCCTCACCTGTTTAAACGACACCGTCGTCGACATGTACGCCAATTCTTTGAACAACTTTCACTTCCTTGTCACTTGACGTGGTCATGGTGACCACATCCTTACCTTTTCTTTTTCTTATGAGCCCTACCCAACTTGTCTATCTTTCTCAAGATTTGAAAGAAACTGGGTGGTCCTCACCCCTCCTTGGTGCAAAAAGAGTCTTGAGTTATCAATCCACCTTGTCCCATTAGTGCACGTAGTCGATCATACCACAGTGCATGTGAATCATATTGCAACTCCGTCGAACCGAACGTCCACCCAATTTTATATTGCCATGAATCCTTTTACGATTCCTTGCATGGGCTACTCCATTTTCACACAAATGTCTCATCACCCTTAGCGAGGATCCTCATTGGCCAAAATCTATGTGTTTTGCCTCATCGAACAAACTTCACCATCCTTTAGGCTGCATGTTCCTCGACTATGTCCTCCTCGGTAGCCCGACCAAGTAGACCGTCACCTATATCTTCCTCAAGTTGAATGACCGAGATAAGTTTCTATTTTCACGGCTCAACTCTTACAACACACCATGCACTATGAGTTTTTCTCCATAAAGCTAACAACTTCTAAGTGCATCATTGGAACCGCCTTCACCGCGATTAAGATATGAATGTCAAGTATCATCTTGAAGTTGTCAAATGCGTAAAATTGGAAACACCTTACTAATATTCACTTCAATATAAAATTTCTTGGCTACCCCAGCTAGGGACCTGTTTCTAGATTGACAGTCTCTATCTTGTTTGAATCTTTCTTTAATGTTATACCCAAGCGATGAACCTCCACGCCCGAGTTAAAATTATGAGTGAAACACGTATCAACCAACGTCCCTATACTTATGTTATTGATCCTAGAGTTAATTTACATGAGCTACCTACTCGGAGTCTTCAACACAACGAACTTAGCCTTAACGACGTTTAGTAAGCACAATGCTCCCATGTTCACTTCATACTATTCTCGTCCTCCACCTCATTTACTTCAGACGATGTTCACATGCTTGCTCTTGTTCTAGCACTCTAGCATAGTGATTTTCTTCACAAATGAACCAAAAATTGTACGCTCGGGTTCGACCATCTCTTATTTCTTCACCTTCTATGAACCCTCCTTAGAATAACTCAAATTCTCCCCCTATCATTCTCCTTAGTGGTTTTCAGCTTGACCTCGGCTTTATTGTCATAATTTCATCTGTACTTGATGAGCCTCTCATTCACTACCACGATAGCATTCAAGTTTTACACCCTCTTTCATTGAGCTCCATTAAGAAAGAAGTACAAGTAATCCTCCTCCCCCATGCTATTGAAAGCACCCTAGAGAGGTGGGGGGTCAATAGGGTTTACCTAATAATTAATCACAAATATGATTGCTAATAGGTAATTTAAAATAAGTGTTAGACAATGATATCGACACTCGATGTATCCTATTATCCTCCGTGGGGTACTCTAATCCTGAAACTCTCTCCAGCTTTAATCTTATTATAAGAAATAGTTACAACCTAAGCTTTATGTCCTTCGTCTGAGTTGCTAAGTCCCGAAAAGACTTAGCTCCTAAGAAAAATCCCAAAGAATGAGTGACAAAAAAACAAAAATGTTTCAATGGAGTCTTGATCCTTATACTCTAGAAAAATACTCCACCATCTCAACTACATAGACTACCATACCCCATATGCACAAGTCAATAAAAGAAAAAATTTATATTGAAATTCATACTTGGGATTCTCCATAGATGTTAGACTATTATTCAAGAGTTCAAAATAAAAACCCCCAATAGTTCGATCATATCCAATGATCTTGATTTGTTCAAGATTACTGATCGAGGGGGTATTCAATTAACACTAATCTAATTTCTTATAAGATGTGGTTGGGCAAAGGAGACATTTCTTAAAGGAATTCAACTTTCCAAGAAGGAGAAAGATTTATAAGAGTTATTGGTTTAATTCGAAAGAGGTAGTTCAAGGAGTTCTATATTGGATCGTTAATTGTCTTCTCGCTTTCAGTAAACCTAATTTCTAATTTGTAATTTTAGATCCTTATTTTGAGTAGTTACGATGATCCGATTTGGATCAGTGGGAGAAGCTAGAAATGACTCAGTATATTTTGTGTTGGGAACACGTGCGCTTTGATACCACGTGTTGGTCGTGCAGCGAAAGAAGCGCTTTACCAACCCACCTGAGATAACCAACAAATCTACGAATACCAAGCACAAATGAATACAAGTATATGGTGGTGACTACGTCACTAGGACAAATCTCAACCTTTATAACCCAGATGAAATTACAAGTTTGCAAAGAACTAATTTTGAAACCCTTTGCCCTAATAGGTTCAACCCCCTTACCACACTTAAGAAGAAAGACAGAAGATTACAATTAAAATCATTCACTAACCCGTAGCAATCTCCCTAACCGAAGTTGATGACTCCTCGATTAGATCTCCTTCTTCCTTCTGTCTTTGATGGCGAAGTTCTAAGAGTAAAGCACAAACTTTCTCTTAGATTTTCTGTGGACGAGCACCCCGAATATCCAACTTGTGCTTCTTCTTTGTGCCTCCATCCTCCTCCCTATTTATAGGATGAGAAACCTATTTTAAGGTTAGAAAACCCTAAAAAATAGCCAACCATAAGATCCAGCCATCCACTAGCATCCAACGGTCCAAAATATAACCTAAAAACTCCAAAACCCAAGCAGCCGCCACCACCACCGAATTCGGACCGACTTCGATTTTGAGGTTCTGGAACACCACACCAAGTTTGGCCCGAACTCGGCCAGGGACCGAGTTCGGACCAAACTCGGCCCCCTTCAGCATACTTGATTCCCAACAATCCCCCTCCAGTCTGATGAGAGGTGTTGGCTCCATGCCTCCTCAACTGGACTCCATGTTTGTCGCCCCGCGAAAGAAATCCTGCTCCCCCATGCCACTAATCTCCGATCCTCCGAGTTTCTTTGCATCTTCCGTAATCTTCAGCTCCTCAACCGTCACGTCGACACTAGTTGCCATGCTTAGTACCTCCTGTACCACTGGGATCCTGCCGATTAACACGGCCAAGACCGAAGTCCCTGAAGATCAGCCTCACCGTGAGTCTTGGCTGCCTGTTCCTGACTTTCGTCTTCCACCGGAACGTGTTAATGTTTCGACGAGCTTCTTCACCATTGGCTGGCCCAACCAAGCGGACGGTACGATTCTTCCGAGATTCGAACTGCTGAATCTTCCCACATTCGTGTCCGAACCTGAAGCTCCCCCATACACATGCGTCCTCGAGCAGAACATCACGCTCTGTGCATGTCGTCGATGACCCACAGCTTCCCTTGAACTATGTGAATGATGATGCTCCTGCCTCAGATTGAGTTTACTGCAAACCTTGATCTTCTCCTTGGCCTCGAACTGCTGAAACCAATGTCACTTTGTAAAACTTTGGCAAACCACCAGTTTCTAAAATCGAATCCATGAAGCAACCCCCACCTGGAGACCAACCAGTTGTCATGAGACCGATAAACTGACCCTCAATCTTTGACTCATCACCATTCGTCACTTTTTTTCGACGAACCGAATCCTCTCTACCCCTCAAATTATCTCGAAGCCCCTCCAAGATAATTTCTCGACGATCCAACTCCTGTCGAATATCCCTCGAGCCTCCATCCGGTGTCTGTGGCCTGCTTGTATACCTCAGCGGCTTGAGCTTGTACATGCCATAACACAAATCTCCTCGAGCTAGCTGCTGAGAACCCTTCGTAAGCATCCAATCTTTGTCCCCAAATAAACTACGACAACCATCATCCGCCAGCCTCCCTACCGAAACCAAGTTGTATATGTCGTACATCCTTGAGAAAGAGCTTCTCACCAAGCTTCGTTGTCAAGTACGCATCACCGATGCCGACAACTACAGTCGTTCCCTTGTTGCCCATCTTCACAAGTCCAAACCTGCCATCGTGGTATGACGTGAAGATCCTTCTATATGGAGTGGCGTGATACGATGCTCCTGGGTCCCCAGTCGTCATCATGACACATGCCACAAGGTTTCTCTACGTCGGTTGTTGCGATAATAAGATCTCCCATAACCGTGAAATCCTTCTGATCATCCTTGCCTTTGGCCTTCTCATCTTTGAGCTCATGCAGTTTTACTTAATATGACCCATTTTGCCACAGTAATAGCAGCCCTCCTTGCGGTCCACAATCGCAAGATCCCAAGAACTGTCATGCCCCGATCTTCCGCAGGTAATCAGCCGACCCCCTAGGCGCGAATCACCGTGCCAGCGCTCCCACGGGATGATCTTTAAAATATGAACGTGATACCGCACGAGCGTAAGCCGCGTCCGTGCAAGGCCATGATCCAAACAGGTGGTAAGACGTCTAAGCCACAGAGTCGCACAGATGGTCTGAGTGCAGCGAAATAAGAAACGCACAGGCGATTGGTAACAAGTTCACAGAGTCGTCAATAACGAAAGCATTTAAATACACAAGTAGAAGTAAAACAAGCTCTTTATTGATATTGAACAAGTGTTACAAGCGGCTCTAGGCCGAGATTATAAGTCGCTCATGCCTCTATCACTCTGAAAAGTGAAGGCGTGCCAAGTGGCTACATTTGTGGAATGATACATAGGCGATATTCCAACATTATGTCTTGTATATGTGCTTCAGTTTCAGACGCAATGCTCCAAGGCTCCAGAGTGAACTCCACGCATTAGCACGCACGAAGGGGGCATCTGCACCGAACGAGGTTTTCCCGCACCCTGCAAGCAAACTGGTGGGTTATCAGTACATGAATGCACTGGTGGGGAGGCTTCTCGCTCGCTTGACAAATCCAAACACGTTATATACGTTATTTGCACAATCTATTAAGTTATCTTTCTAGTCTTACCTTAGGATTAGTTTTATGGTATAATGAAAAGCCTAACTCATGTGGCAGTGTGTCGTACGATATAAACTAACACGACAAGACTTACCAACTTACCATTCGTCCTTCCTTGTCCAAGGAAAACCAAGTTAAATCAAGCACGAGCATATAGAATAAAATCCAGGGGAAATCACATAAGCAACACAAGTGTCGTGAGCGAGATTATGTTTCGGGTGCACGAGTTACACGGATTATAAGGCATGTTGCAGAAGATGTTCAAGTGTTCCATATGTACAAGTGTGTTATACTCATGATCGTTCAGGTGTTTTAGTTTACTGGATGCGATACAATGACTTGCACGTGGGTTGCCGCTAAGCGAGGATGACTTATCTATATGAACAGGAGTCACTGGCATAGCCATAAAGGACAAGTCATAGTCAATGACGAGGATGGAATACAACAAAAGTACATGAGGTGCTACAAACCATCCCGTCCAGCAAATGAGACTATCATTCTTTATCTGCAAAGGTGGCGCTCGCGTTAGCGGAGACGCCACCCAGCTCGTATGTGAAGGCTTTATGAATTTCATTTTGGATCGGATCGGCCCCGGTGCCCCGGAGACCGTCCGTGGAACGAGATACGAAGATCTCCCTTGTTTTCAAGTTGTCCGCGACATGAAAGTCTTGGGTCTTCCAGATTCACAACTTGACATGATAATCCATGATTCTTGTTCTGAGTGAGCATTGCTCCACGAGCCGTGATTCTTGATTTACTTGACATGATTCTCGTTCAGTGTTCAATTTGACTTGATACATTCCCCTAGTTCGGGGACTACCTTGGTGACCTAACGGTCCCGGATACTTGCAGGTTCATATTGCACAAAAGAGCTATTTGATAGTCTTCTGGCTAAATAGATGCATGCATGATACAGATAGTTTTACTTGATTTATGGCATAAATTCTGTGACAAACATTGAAACGAGGCAACGAGTACAATCTACAAAGTAAGCAGGCAATCATGCATTTATATTGAACATAAGCATTTACATTGGCACGGGTCTAAGGTGTAGTGCGAGGAGTGCAACCATACAGGGACGTATCGAGCAACATATTCTAGGGACGTGCAGTGTAAACAAGTGAAACAGTGTACTACGGAGAGTCAACAATGATCTACTCGAGGCATAGCGGGGTCTACTTGCACAAGAAAAAGGTAGCATGCAAGGGTCCTTTTATAAGCAAAGATTCATTTTCATGTTCTAACACAAGCAATACAAGTTGGGATTATTCTCTTATGATTCACCTAGCGACTAGCATGTATCGTCCATATTTTAAGTGTGCTGGCTATGTAAAGACAAGTTCATCGTAGCCACCCACCTTAGCGATGATTCGTCTCAGTCGAGCAATACTCCAAGCGAGCGTTTGAAAGTCTAAGTCTGAACTCCTGAAGGGCCAAGTATAAAAATCCTCTGCCTCAAACGAGTTATCTCGTTGAGCAAAATGGGTCGGGTCGTTGCACTTGCGCCGTTTGAATCGGTTGTCCGCTTGAACGGAACGGATCGTCACAAGAACTTCCTTTGTCCTCGCCTGTGACTTGGGTCTTCCCTTCCCGTAGGAAGCCACCAGAGCGGACAACTGCGACGATTCTACTTGCTTACGCCAGATCTCCTGGTTCAACAAGCTGCTTTTGACTGCCTCCATCGTGACAACTCCATCAGGAGCGGAGTTGCTTACCGACACCACCAACATCTCCGAGTTTTTCGGCAGAGAACTCAAAAGTAGAAGGGCTTGGAGCTCATCCTCAATCATCATCTTTATCGCAGACAGATGATTGATGATGCCCTGAACCTCGTTCAGATGTTGTGCCACTGGTGCACCCTCCGTGTACTTCGAGTTGACGAGTTGGCGAATCAGAAATGTCATGTTGCCAGCCATCTTTCTTTCATACAACGAATGCAGCTTCTCCCACAATGCTTTTGCATAACTCTCCATGGACACGTGGTGAAACACCGAGTCGTCCAGCCATTGGCGGATGAATCCAACAGCCTTCCAATCCAGTCGTTTCTAGTCATCAACACCTTTGTCCTTCGGCTTTGCACTGTCGCCCTCCAACGGACCATACAAGTCCTTACACCAGAGTAGATCCACCATTCTTGGCTTCCAAATCGCCCAGTTTTCTCCTATGAGGGTGATCATATTAGTGTTCATCTTCTCCGTAGACATAGTTGCACCTTCCCTCTCGAGAAGAACCTGGCTCTGATACCACGTGTTGGGAACACGTGCGCTTTGATACCACGTGTTGGTCACACAGCGAAAGAAGTGCTTTGCCAACCCACCTGAGATAACCAACCAATCTACGAACACCAAGCACAGATGAAGACAAGTATATGGCAGTGACTACGTCACTGGGACAAATTCCAACATTTATAGCTAAGATAAAATTACAAGATTGCAAGAACTAATGTTGAAACCGTTTGCCCTAATAGGTTTAACCCCCTCACCACACTCAAGAAGAAAGACAAAATATTACAATTAAAATCACTCACCAACCCATAGCAATCTTCCTAACCGAAGTTGACGACTTCTCGATTAGATCTCCTTCTTCCTTCTGTCTTTGAAGGCGAAGTCCTAAGAGCAAAGCACGGACTTTCTTTTAGATTTTCTGTGGACGAGCACCCCGAATCTCCAACTTGTGCTTCTCCTTTGTGCCTCCACCCTCCTCCCTATGTATAGGATGAGAAGCCTACTTTAGGGTTAGAAACCCTAAAAAATAGCCAACAATAAGATCCAACCGTCCACTAGCATCCAACGGTCCAAAATATAACCTAAAAACTCCAAAATCCCAGTAGCCACCGCCGACACCGAACTCGGACCGACTTCGGTTTTGAGGTTCTGGAACATCACACCGAGTTCGACACGAACTCGACCAGGGACCAAGTTCGGACCGAACTCTGCCCCCTTCAGCAGACTTGATTCCCAATATTTCATATATTCTTAGTGAGGATTTTCCGTGGTGGACTCCCGTGGTCTTTTTCGTCATGATTTTCCATGTAAATATCATTTGTATTTGCGTTCTGGATTTTTTTCGTGGATATTGTGATATGCATGTGTTCTGCTTAATTTTAGTCCTCTTAGTTTTTTTTTTATTTTTATTTGAGTCTATTCCCAGCACAAGATAGAGAATTCACATTAAGTCGATAGTCGATTATGTTGGGGGACGACAGTAGGATCTGAATCAGAATTGAACCATGAGGTATGATCATCCCCGATTCTGGGCAAGTGCAACATGGGTGATTGCACAGGGCCTACAAAAATGAAAAACCCTAAATTTGTTAACATCTTTATATATTGCTAATATAAAATCTTTCTTTTTAGATTTAAGTCCTAAATTTGTTAACATCTTTATATATTGCTAATATATATTTTTATATTTAGGTTAGAAATTGGTTAACTTCCTGGCTAATACAAAGAAGATTTAGGCCTTCTTATTTATTAGAAAAAGTCTCATAGCAAATTTTTTGCCTCTTCCGCTTCCCCCACAAAACTAACAACAAAAAAGAAGAAACTTTCTCTCAACCATAATCATAATATGTTTTTTTTAGTTATCTTCATGAAGAAGAAGCAGTCACACAGGACTATCGATCTCTCGGACGTTGCGACTTCTGTCAACCTGCCCTCATCAAAGAGGTAATTGATTGGTCATCAAATATTCAATTTTAATTGATTATTTGTTTTATTATTAAAAGTTAATAAAGTTGGAAACTTTTTTATTTTGGAGGAATTTTTTCTTCTACATATCTCTATATTTTGTTTACATACAAGTAAAATTACTCCAAAAAATACGGATAAAAGCCACAAGATTATAATATGAAATCATTCTAATCAGATCTAAGTTACTTTTATATGGAGAATGATTTGCTAGTGTGGCCAAAATGCCGATCAATTTGCAGCATAACCTCTATATAATTTTTAGAAAAGTTTTGTTAATGTTTCCGACACGACGGACGGTTGATTTCACAATGACGTGTATTGCTATTTGGTAGTTGGAGGTCTCACACTTAATCTGCTCTGATTTTAAACAGTTATAAAAGTATTTGTCTTCCATTATGACATTAAAATTTTTTTTATCAGTACTATACTTTTGTAGGGTGTTTAAAAATTGTTATTATTTAGTAATTATGCATGGTCCTTAAAATATCAGAACGATCATGGATAAACTTACTCCATATAACTTTTTTTTTTAAAACCCTCTTATTAAGTCCTGTTTTCTATCCAATTTTGAATCCAACTCGTTTATTAATTTTGAGAGCTCAATCGAAACATGCTATCTTGTCCGCCGGACGTGGCCACAGGGCCACGTGGTCTCTCTTATTTGCTCGGATTCGTCACCGAAAATACATCCAATGAGACGATGCGACGTGGACACAAAACGGGGGCCAAATAGTGCCGTCCATGCTCAATAGCTGGTTCTTAGTTAAGAATCCTGTCACATAATCAAGGGGTTGTCTATACTGTAGCGGACACTAGTATAGAAGAGAGCAGAAAGTGCAGGAATCTAGCATGGCATACCACTGCTGTTGCACCAAAGACACTGCTAGGGTGCCAGGGATGAGCAGCAGCTGCAGCTGCAATCACCAAAGAGCTATATATATATATATATATATATATATATATATATATATATATATATATATATATATATATACAGGGGCGGAGTCAGAATTTTGGAATAGGGTGGGCTAGCTAGTAGTTACTATAAGATTCTAAAAATTTATGCCAAAAATTCGACAGACTTTTCTTTGTAAATTCGATGATTCGACAGATTTTTTTTTGTAAATTTATGCCTAAATTTTGGTAATGTTTACTAATTGATAATTTTTCACCAAATATAATTGCTTCAATCTATTCCAAAGATATAATAAGTATTTCAAAAAAGAATACTAGGAAGCAAGAATCTGAAAATAAAAGCCAAAACCTTGAGGAAAAAGTACTCTTGCACTCCAAGTTGTTAGGCACCAAGTAAGGTATGAACATTTGCATTTTCAGGTGACAACTGAGCAGCTTACTTGAACAACCAAGCAACCTGGAAAGATATATAAGATCAGCTTTTAGAAAAAAATACATATAAATCTATCAGGTCCATTTGCAATAGGTTTCAAGAAGATAACTATAAAGACTTGATTTCATATAGAAGATTAAAACTATAGAAATAACCAAACAGCTTATGTAAAGAAATAACACAATTAAAATATTTTTCTTAGACCATAAAAAAGCCTAGACATATAGGTAAAATGATTCAATTCATTACTAGGAATCATATTCATATTTACAATTTTAAGACTCTAAGACAGTAAAAATAAGTGACATACAAATATAATAAAAAATAGAATTAACAACAGTTAAAATTTAAAGTTTTCAAATTCTAATAAACACATAGATTGTTCCTGCATACAACCTCCTTCAAAATCTGAAGTTGTAACTAACAATCCAAACTATATTCCCTTTGTATGTCAATTAAATATAACTACTAAAGATAAACACATTGAGTAAAATATTTATGGGTTAGGATTTTACAAAAAATTAAATCAAAGGAGGATGGTGATGATGATAGGGTTTTACCAGAGGAGATGAAGAGAGAGACTAGGAGAGCCGAGAGCGGGAGGGGGCCGAGGGGCTGCAGCGTCCTGGTCGCCGGTCGCTGGTTGGACTGGAGTGTGGAGAAGGGGAGCACCCGGAGATGGGGAGCACCCGGAGCATCTCGGTCGTGGGTCGCGGCCTCGGGGGTCTCCGGTCATCGGTCGCGGGTCATTGTATAATAAATCCTAGACTATGAGACAAAGAGTGAGAGAGTCGGAGTCTGAGGTCTCTGGACTCAAATGATTCACTCTTCACATCTGTTGATTGGTATAATGGATAAGCTTTATGGAGTATTGGGTGGACTATAAGTCTATACTAGCATATATATAAAAAAAAGTTTACTATTTTATTTTTTGCACTGGACTTAGCATATAATGAAAAAAAGTTTACTATTTTTTTTTTGCACTGGGCTACAGCCCAGTGCAAGCTAAGTGTGCGTCCGCCCCTGTGTGTATATATATATATATATATATATATATATTGGGGTCCGTTAGCATTTCCTTTTGGCTTCAACCATATATCACTTTCCCGCGCGCCAGCGGCTGTCGAAGAATAAATATCCTTGAAAACATACTGATATGCTTAGTATATAAAAAAAAATGCTGCTTTCACCTACGAAAGTTGTGACTACAATGCGACTAATATCAAAACCCTTTTCCCTTTTTTTTCTTCAATTTGGTCACAGATTCATACGTGACTTGAAGGAGATCTCAATGGGTTGGAGTCATTTCGAAATTAAGATGGTTTTTACTATCACAGGCTTTTGGAATTTCCTAGCTAGAATAAGTTATAATTTCTTTACAGTTGTGACATTCTAATCAATATTCGTTTGGAGCTATTGTGTTGCCTAGGAACTGCATATGGAATTTTTCCTGCTGTTACGTTATCCGAGTGCGGGCCAGCCCGCACATCACGCGTCTGCCTCTCAATGGAGGGGGGATCATTTTGCGGAGGTGGATCCCGATGGGTTCCTCCGCGGTCACTTTATCATTTCCAAATGTCATTACTGTAATGTAGGCTGCAACTATTAAAAATTTACAATAAATAATTATTTTTTTAAGTATTTGTTGCAATCAAAATGGCTACAACACCATTTACAACAAATATTTTAAGGAATTTATTTGCATGTAAATTTTGTTGTTTAAAGTGGTATTGTAAATTCATCGTATAGTTGCATGAAAATAATATTGGGAGACTTACAAATTTATTGTTTGAAATAATGTAATTTGGCATCTATATATGCTTGCAATTTTTGCTAAGGTAATCAAAATTTTATTGTTTGGTTGTGTCATTATGATATTGAATAAAGAGGGAATGTGAGAAAATGATGTGAGGATATTAATTTTTTTGTCACAAATTGTGTTGCCGTAGAGGAAAAAAATGATACAACATTTGTTACAACAATTATACCACTAATTACATCAATTACCAATGTTACCATTTACATTAAACTAAACGTTCAAATAGAATAAATGGTACAACAAGGACGGAATTAGAAATTCAATCTAGATGGACTGTGATGGAGTAGGTATGGATTGACTATATATATATATATATATATATATATATATATATATAATGGAATAAATTGGAGCTCACCCGAGCCTCCAATTCCTGGCTACAATAAATGTTGTATGTATTTCTAATAATGATACCCAAACAAACACCCATTTACAGAAAATTTGGACAGCCAAACAATCGAGGTCTTTGGAGGTTCATAAAAGGAAGTTGTGGTTTTGAGTATCAATTCTCATAGGGGACCAAAATAAGTGCCTAACCCTTTAAATCAGACGAGGTTAAAGAAGCGATGATTAATAGCAGTAGTAAATAGGAGCAGATGACAACTATTTAACCCGTGAAGACTGAGACGTTGTATGGAAAGAAAAAGTTTGGGTTCGAGAGCTACGAGTCGACAGTGAGTGACCGTCCAATATTAATCTCAAAATAAAAAATAAAAATATATAGATAATTCTTACAATAATATCAAAAATATTAGAATGTGAAGATAAATAAAATGGCAGCAAGTGTTGACAAAAGTGAACATCAACTCTCCTTAATGGGGATGTCACGGGCAAGCTTTCATCTGCATGCATTCAATAGCTAGCCACCCCACCCTACGCACGTGGTCCCATGCAAACCCTAACATCAACTTGATCAAGAGAGAGAGAGAGAGAGAGAGAGAGAGTCTCTTTCTTTCTCTGCAGTACCAAGAATGATAGGGGTCTTGCTCGAACTACAAATACAAGCAACAACATCTAGCTAGCTAGTCTTTGCTTACTTGCATGTAGGCTTCATGAAAGCGGTTGGTTACTCTCTCTCTGCTTTTTTTTTTTTAGGTTTCAACTATTGTTGATTTAACGTTTTTTTTCTTCCATCCCACTATTCGGATGCGTGTGGGATTCATAAGAGAATGTAGTCAGCATCAAGAACCGAATTCCTATCTCGGCCAAATATAAAGAGACAAAAGTAGCTAGCTAGATTGTGCAAGATGCAATATGCTACATACTATAGCAATAGAGTTTGGAAAAGAAAGTAGAAGCCAAATGGTCTAAGGAGAATATGCTTGCAGTCAGCATCAAGACGAGTGAGCCACTGAGTGAGGAGTACATTCTCCTATGAGTCAAGTTAGACAACCTTTCAATAGTAGAGCTATCCAGTCCAAACGTACACCAAAGGGAAATTGTGGCATGGATGCAACAGATAAATTCAGCAGCCTCCGACTGTTTGAGAACAAATCAATCAATTTTAGACTAAATATATAACCTTAAACTCTAATTTAGAGTTTTTTGCAAGGACATGTACTTTCATAGTATCGGGATATTAACCCAAAGTTGGAATTCTTTAGCATGTAATCTAGACAGGCTGATTAAAATATATATTATATTACTGAGTGAATTCAACTTCTAGTTCAAAATAGACTTTAACCTGTTCAGAACGGATGCATGAATTTAAGAGAGATGGTCTCAAATATATAAATTCTCAAAAATAAACTTTTATATATATATATATATATATATATATATATATATATATATATATATATATTGATTGTGTGTGTATAAACGAAATATGAACCATAAGTTCATATTTCTACATTAGCCAATGTACATGATATGGATCAATACATAATTTAGTTGGAAAGAAAAACTCATGCAAAACACATGGCTAATAAGACAAGTTGTCCATTTAATGCCATTCGTCATTGTTTTGGTTTCATGAGTCCATTTTAATTTGTTCACCCACTAAAATTAGGATAGATGTTGATGAATGTCTACAAAATTTTGACGAGTGAACACTGACCAAAAATGAACTTGTTCTTTTTTTCAATAAAGTTTCCAACTTCATTTAATAAGACCTGTCGATCTCTATCACATATAGGTCATTAGTAAAGTTTTCAGACTTTCCATCCTGTGGCATCAGCTGACCCTACTTGTAACAAGGTGTGTCCGTCCACGCGGACATGTATCATATTAATTAATCATTGTTAAACTCCAATGCAACTCTTAATTTTATTTGGGTTTTGGACTAGTGGCCGGAGTTACGTATTGTAGCATAAACTATTTATGTCCTTGTCCTCAATATTTTCACATATGACAAATATTTCAAATGCTTTAGTGTTGGTGTTTTTGTGTTTGGACTAGTAAAAATAGTTTCACATTGACTATACCACCAAGTGGGTATCTAAATATAATACTTTATATGAGTTGAGGTGTGCACATGGGGTGTGGTGGGGCACATGGGTGCCATGTGGGGTTATTTTTCTAAGAAAAAAAGAATTAATTTCTCATGAAAGCAATTATACTTTTTGTCTTGTTCTTGGAATTATTTTCATAGGAGCTAAACCCTAAAGGGGCTTAGCGACTCGGACTAGGGCTCAAGGACGCAAAATGGGACTTTGTTAGTGCACTTTGCATTTCAGCATCGTCGCAACGCGTTTGTACGTTGTTGTTGCGCGAGTTTTATGCTCGCGTTGCATGAGCGAACACTGCAGCATCGTCGCAAGGCGCTTGTGCGTTGTTGTTGCGTTCGTTTTATGCGCGACTTTTATGCTCGGGTTGCATGTCCGTGTTGCATGATTGGGCGCTGCAGTATCGTCGCAAGACGCTTGTGCGTTGTTGTTGTGCTCGTTTTATGCGCTCGTTTTATGCTCGTGTTGCATGCGCAGCAGTCAGCATCGTCGCAAGGCGCTTGTGTGTTGTTGTTGCGCTCATTTTATGTGCAAATTTTATGCTCGAATTGCATGCGCGTGTTGCATGAGCGAGCGCTAAACGGTCGTTGAGCGGACTATGCATTGGGCTGCGATTGTGGGATATCAATTTTGTATATTGGCTTTTTAGTCCCACATCGGAAAGAAGAGGAGGATGGACTTCCATTCTTTCCTATATAAAGAGTCATCTAGCCTCCTTTTGAGGGAGACCAAAAAGTTGAGAAAGAGGAGTCCAAAGGAGTCCGTTTGAGTCACACAAAGAGGTGACTACGAGCGTTTCAGAAGTTCTCTTGTGAACTTGCTGGCTCCTGGAAGCAGATCATCGATATAGGACGAATCTTGCTTTGAGCAACAGCGGTCTTCACCGCCCCAACAAGAATAATTTTTTATTCTGTCTTTTTATCCTTCTTTTTCTTGGTTCTTTCTATCTGATTGTAACTGCATTTTACAAGGAAGAACGAAGGTAGTTTTTATTTTATTATAACTTTGTTCTGTCAGTCTGCAACTACGATTGCAAGGAAGAACGAGAAGTTTGGTTAATTCTGATTCTTTTATAATCATCAGAGCAAGTTGTAATCAGAATTCTTATATAGTTCTTCGTGGAAATCGAGAATAGTCAAAGTAAAAACTTTTGTGTGAATCTCTGATCTCGACCACACGTTCTTCCATCTTTGGTTAAGCCTTGGGACTAACAATCTCAAAGCAAGATCCAAATAAAGATGGAGAACATCCGTTTAAGTCTTCTAGACACAAGTTTTCACAAACTTGAGAAGATTGACGGATTTTACTTCGAACATTTGGATGAGGGAAGGAGTCCTTTGTCAAATGTTAAAAGTGAGTTGTCGGTACCTACCATTTTCGAGGATAGAGGAGATAGCGACTGAAGGACGCACATTCCAATTAGAAGAAAGATTACAAGATGACCAAGGATTGCAGAGTATGCACACAAGGGGCAGACCTTTGCATATAACAGGACTTGGCGCTTTGCAAGACTTGTCGTATGGCAGCGCATTGGAAGTCTTGGTGTCTTGGCGCATGGCAGAGCTGGGCGCATAGTGTCTCAATGCGCATGATGGTCTCTGCGCATGCAGGACACGCATGAAGGCTTATGCACATGGATTGGCACATTGTGGCTTATGCGCATAGAATGACGCATGTATTGGCGCATGGTGGCCTATGCACATGAAGGTCTTTGCACTATATAGGACTTGACGCATGGCTGAAATTAAAACTTGGAAGTAGAACCAATTTTAACCAATATAGCAAGGTATAACTAAACTTGATTTCTTTGATTACTTAACTTGGTTGCTATGTTTACACAGGTTAAGTCCTATTGCGTGGTTGTTGACCAGTGGATGGAAACTGGTGCATCTAGCCACATGTGCTTTAGGAAGAGATGTTGATCAAGGTCGAACTTTTCAGTGGTGAAGGTCATGATGGCAAGCAAGGACCAAGCAGAGGATCTGGGAATTGGGACAATGGTTCTGAACTTTGAGAAGTTACAGTCAAAGGAGTGCATGTTGCAACGTACTAGTGATTACCAAGGACCTGATCTCAGGAAGTCTGTTGCAGACTTGAGGGTAAACATTCATGTTAGCCAGATGGTGATATCATGGCAGGACAAATACTTTGAAATAAGGCATTCAGTTTCAAATAGATGTTCGAGCTTCTGCTTGTAACTGAAGTCTCATTATAAGAATTGTGGGACCCCAGACTAGGACATGTAATTTGTACGGCCATATGTCTAGTATAGGGTTTATCTCCAAATGTAGGGGTAAGGAGGTGGATAAGTGTAAGGTCTGTGCGCAGACAAAGATCACAAGAAAATTATTCAAACGGGTAAACTGAAGTATATATCTTCTGGATTTGGTCTACTCAGATATCTGTGACTTCAAGTAGTTCTCCACAAAGGCCAAAAGGAAGTACTTCATTACTTTTATCGAAGACTACTCGAAGTACGCATTCGTCTATTTGCTCTAGTTAAAAGATGAAGCATTCGAGAAGTTCAAGAAGTTCAGGATTGAGGCTGAACTTCAAATATGGCAACAACTCAAGAGACTCAGAAGTGATCTAGGCGGAGAGTATAAGTCTATTGAATACGCACCGTTCTGTAAAAAAAATAGAATTGTCAATGAGACAACTTCTCTGTATTCTTCTCAATCAAATATAGTAGATGAAAGGAAGAACAAGACATTGACAGAGATAATGAACTCAATACTGTTGACTATGGGTCTTCTAAACTACTTTTAAGGAGAAGTTGTACAGACGACAACGTTCATTCTGAACAGAGTGACATACTTAACTTTCGATGTCACTCCTCAGGAACTCTGGTTCGGAATCAGACTCAACTTGAACGCCATTCGAGTGTGGGGATGTCTGGCGTCTATGAAGCTTCCGAAATTAAAGATTCAGAAGCTGGAATCGAGGACTACGAAGATAATCTTTCAAGGTGATACTGAGAAGAGTAATGCTCAAAGATTTCTTGATATCGAATTAAATCATATCATTGAATCTCGCGACAAAGAACTCCTCGAAGACAAATTTGCAAGGCACAATAATATTATTTTTGTGGATATTTCAAAAATAGTGTGGGTGCACGGGAGGCTGAAGCTTCCAACGAAGATATAGTCCAAGAAGAAGTTGTCATCCGAATGACAACGATCGAAACAGAACTCGCAGAGCCGGTGTCTAAGCAAAAGAGGAGAGTGAAGGACTTCGAAGATTTTGTCACCTATCATGTGGAAGCATATCCGCTTACCTATGATGAGACGATAAAGATCAGAGATGCTGTCTTTTGGAGGAAGGCTATAAATAATGAGTATGACTCAATAACCTCCAACCACACTTGGGTGTTGGTCAATCTGTCTGAAGGAGCTAAACTAATTAGATGCTTATCAGATCTTCAAGTTGTTGAAGATAAAAGCAGACAGAACAGTTGAATTCAAGACAAGGCTATCTACCTGGGGGTTTTCTTAGACAATAGAGGATTGAGTTCTTTGGCACCTAAATAAGAGTGTCATAAATGAGGATGATGATTATTGTAGATTCTATTCACAAGCTAATTATTTATCAGATGATGGAAAGACAGCAAGTCTTGGATGAAGACAAACATGAGACACTACCAAAAATTGATGAAATAACGATGTTTTTAGCGACGTCATAATAAAACGTCGCTAATATTAAAGACCTAAGTGACTCCACAAATAAACATCATTATACGTCGCGGTTGGTGATACATAGCGACGTTTAGCGACTGTACTTTAGTTTTTTAAAAGAATAGTCGCTATAAGCTTCTTTTAGGTCGCTAAATGTCGCTGAGTTTTTTGATTTAGCGACGTATTTAGAGACGTTGGTTTTTTTTATTTTTAGCGACGTTCTGAGCGACGTCTATAACGTCGTAAACTTTTGAATTAGCGACGTTTAGCGACGTCAATTTATGACGTCGCTAATTTTTTTATTAGCGACATCATAAATAGACGTCGTTAAATGTTGCTAAAATATTTAATATAGGTTTCAGGATTTTATTTATCCCCATTCTGTCGAATTCCTCCCACAAAATTTTGAAACCCCCCTCTTGCCCCCCTCTCCGGTGAAGTACCCCCCCGGCGTCCTCCACAGCCCCCCTACTCCGGCGTCCCCCATCCCTGCCCCCACCGGCTCCCCCACAACCCCCTACTCCGGTTTTCCACCCCCCAAGTGTAGCGCTCCGCTCCGCGTTGGCGCTATGCACAAGTGATATCGCCTTGCTTGCTCGAACGGAAGT
The DNA here is from genome assembly GCA_036927795.1 of Iris macrosiphon. Taxonomy (NCBI): domain Eukaryota; kingdom Viridiplantae; phylum Streptophyta; class Magnoliopsida; order Asparagales; family Iridaceae; genus Iris; species Iris macrosiphon. The sequence goes on along the minus strand of JAYESA010000019.1, from coordinate 44,339,266 downwards.
CTTCTCGAAGAGTTTCCGACCGATTGATCAAAGTGAGTGGGCAGAACAACATTCTCTGATTCTTGCACGACTTAATAATAAATCTGAGTTTTTGAATGCTTGATTGCTTAAGAAGATTATTTCATAAGAAGAATGATAGAACTGACTCAACATGATAATAAGAGAACTCACATAGCTTGTCATTGAAACGAATCTGCTGCCTAACTAAGAGAATATGAATGCTTGTCAGAAATGAGGTAGAACTATTGCCATGCTAAGAGAAAGATAGAATTGTTGCATGCTTAGAAATACCGACACAACTATCGAATGAACCCTTGCTATGCTAAGAAGATAAGTAAAGGAATCGCTTGAATATGTCCCGTTTGAATATGCTAAGAAATAGATAGTTATTGCATGTTAGATTTGAAATCAATCGTGCTTGCCTTTATATGTTTCGTTCGTCTGTTTGCTATATCGAACTGCTCTAAGTTATAAGTGTAAAAGAGAGTCTAATAGTCTGCCCTGATGTCCGGTCCTTCGGGATCTTGGGGGGTGTTGTTACGACCCGCACCCAAAAAATCGGGCATGAGTCATGGGTACGTCCAGCCTACGCCGCAGCATCGACGGTAGAACGTTGTCTAGGTCAACTATCTAGATAACAATCTCACGCAATCAATATATAAACTTGTCAAGATCTTAACTCCAAACGGAGGAGCAATATCATAATGATAATCACAATGTACTCAATCACGAATCTAAGCACGATAAAATAACACAGAAGTTGAACAACTATAAAGTCTAAACAACAATAACTACTACAACAACGACAACATCAATAATAATAATACAACATCCAAAATCATATATAATACAAGGTCTCAATCCAAAACCGGAGACAAATCCGGTGCTAAAAGCTAATAAAAATAATAACAAGGTCCTAGTGATCCCGGCTACCAACCCGAAAATTACCCCTAAACTAGAGGGTCCCTGTTTGCACCATCGACAGGCTCAGGTCCATAAAATGTTGGACACCACTCCTCCGGATACTCTGGAAAAAATATGTCCAGTCAGGATTGGAGCAAGTACATCTCTAACAGCAGTTCCATTTAAATAATAAAAACTATAAGGCAGTTATAGCAAGTAGCAAGGAAAATAAAATATAGTATAAACAAAAAATATATATATGTCACTGGTGCATAAAGATAAAGATGCATGAATATCAGAGCAAGATAGTAATGACTGTAAGGTGCAAGAAATCTAAACTAAGAGTAAGTCTGTGCACAAGAACGTGTAGTGAGTCCAGCATGAAATACATGTAGTGAGTCAAGTCCAGAAACATGTAAGTGAGACCAACAAGAAATGCAAGTGAGTCCAGACTATAAAGAATGAACTAGGCGTCTTTGAAATACTTGTTTCGACATGTAAACGGCTAGGGGTAAGTACAGCTCACCGCGCACTGGGTGCGCGGCTGCTATCATTCCAGATTAGACCAGAGGGAGTGATTCTTGATGATTCCAGATGGGAATGTTTACATGTCTACTCGAGTATTTCCCCGGTCCGACTAGTAGAAGTGAATCCAAGACCCGACACGTAAATTAAGATGAGTCCAGCCTGAAACATGAGTGATGCCTGTAGTGATGCCTGTAGGTGATGCCAGTAGGTGATTCCAGAATAGAGGCCAGAAACATGAAATATACGTGTCGCAAGTAAATTAATCCAGAAATACCAGTCCGTGTCCCGTGTTGTGCCAAAAAAATCAGATGATACTATACTAGAAGTTGAATCATAAGAATCATCAGATAAAGAAAACTATCAGAGAATGTACTCGCTTGACGTCCTGAGCAACTGGCGATCCGAACTGGTATCGCAAGGACCTATTGCGAAAAGCAAGGTTAAACAGGTTTCTAATGAGTTAAACAGATATAAAATAACTAAAAATAGGCTTCTAGGGTCGTTCTAGGTCAAACGGGTCAAACAGGTGAAATCTAGGTCAAAAGTCGACTCTGGGTCCAAAAAGTCAATCCTGGGTCAAATCTAGGTCAAAAGTTGACTTGGTGGTCAACCGAGTCAACTACGGTCAACTCTAGGTCAAACTAGGGTGCTCCTAAAATTCTAGGTCAAAACTAGGTCACTAAGCTAATAAACCCTCAAACTCGCCTCCTTGAGATACCGGGATATCCTCGGTATCCTATACCTCAACCTAGGCTACGCACCCCGCCTAAATCTGCTAAAACCTATGCTAGCACGCGTAAATATATACACATATATATAAAAATCCATCTCCAAACTCAAACCTAGGCAACTGCTCAAAAACCTCGCTCGAAACTCAATACCTTGGATATCTCAAGGTATTGAGATACCTTGATATCTCAAGGTATTGAGATATCTCCCAATACCCCTCTAACTACCCTTCTAGTTAGCTATCTATGGGTATACATATATACCTAGTTACTAATCTAGGCTAGAAAATATATATCTAATACATATATGCATATACCTACTTATCTATCTATATATATCTATTCACACATACACACATATACCTATATATATACCCAAACTCACATATAATATATATGCATCTATCTAGCTATATGTATATATACCTATACATATAGATATAGATATCTAATTACCTATCTATCTATCTATCTATCTATCTAGTTATCTATCTATCTAACTATCTATCTAACTATCTAGTATTTATCTATCTAACTATTCATCTATGTATCTATGTATCTAGATATCTATCTACCTAGATATATATCCATCTATTTATCTATGTATCTACCTACTTATCTATTCATCTGTCTATTTATTTGGATATCTATCTATTCATCTATCTATCTATCTATCTATCTCTCTAACATCTATTAATCCATCTATCTATCTATAGATCTATAAATCTATCTATTATCTAGCTATATATCAATCTACCTATCCATCTAGCTACCTATCAATCTACATATCCATCTATCTACTTATATATATCACTCTCTCCCTTGCTACTAGTTGCAGCTGCCGCTGCTACACGCTGCAAATGCTGCTGCGCTCGCTGCTGGAGCAGCTGGAGTTGCTGGAGCTACTGCTGCTGCGAATGCTGCTGCTGCAGGCCGCGCTGCAGCGAGCTGCAGCCGCGGTGCACTGCCGTTGTTGCCGCGGCGCTGCTGCGCCCGCGCGCTCTGCTGCAGCCTGCTGTGCTGCTGCTGCAGGCCGCGCTGCAGCGAGCTGCTGCCGTGGCGCGCTGTCGCTGCTGCCGTGGCGTGCTGCGCCTGCAGTTGATGCTGCTGCTGCTGCTGCCGCTGCTGCCGCGGCGTGCTGCAGCTCGAGCGAGCTGTTGCCGCGGCGCTGTGGCGCCTGCAGCGGCTGCTGCTGCTCGCTGCGCCCAGACACAAGCACACACACACACACACGACCACACACTCACAATCACACATACACACACACACACACAACTATATATATATATATATATATATATATAGACACACACCAACATACATACATATATATATATATCTACACTTCTATATATAAATACACACACACACACAAATACATATAGGTACACACACATATATACACACATACAAACCCATATATATATACATACACACACACACACACACACACACACACACACACACACACACACATATATATATATATATATATATATACACACACACTCATACATATATATATATATATATATATATATATATATATATATATATATATATATATATATATATATATATATACACTCACACACACACTCTCACACAAACACTCACTAACACACACTCACATATATATATATAAACACACACACACACACACACACACACACACACACACACATATATATATATATATATATATATATATATATATATATATATATATATATATATATATACACACACACACACATACACACACACTCATACATATATATATATACACAAACACACACACATGCTCACAAACACACACTCACTCTCACACACACTCTCACACACACAACTACACACACAAAAACATATATATAAACACACATACAAATATTTATATATAGAAACACACACAAATATATATATATATATATATATATATATATATATATATATATATATATATATAAACACAACACACACAACAACGCACACAACACTCCACCAACACGCGTCCAACGACCCCTACACGCACAAACACATAAATATATATAAAATATAACCCGAGAACTCTAGCACACACTCTCCGAAGCTAACCCAACGTGCGCACAAGTCCGAAACTAAGAAACCACGCCGAAATGGCTGTTCAGTCATTTCGACGAATGCGCGGTGTGCGGTTCAGAAAATCTCCTGAAACGTATACCAAACCAACTCGGAATTGGCCCAAAATTTATCCACGGGTTCTAAACGATGCCTAGATCCTAAAAAAATGCTAACGCATTGATTCTAGGTCTGTGGCAAAAACGAGCACGCACTTAGAACCGGCGACGACGAAAACCCCGAAAATGCCCGAAATGCCCGTTTTTCTGCGACACGACTTCACGTGTCCGAACGGAGACACACACTAACCCTCAAGACACCCGACAATGTCTACCTAGGTCCCTCTAACCTAGGACATCATCCAAAATTGGGTAAATTTCGGATTCCACCCGAAATTGACACAAAACCTAGTGTTAAAGTCTCCAAACAAAACCAAACTAGTTCCAACTTCCTCCTACGGGTAGCCCTAAGGTCTAGGAAGGTTCTAACCACTAATTATACTATATAAGAGTAATTAGAAGGGGAAAAATTAGGGTTTACCTCTTCGGAGTTAGAATCCCAAGCCAAAGTCTCCAAAAAGCTCTAAATCCACCACAACTAACTTCCAAGCTTCCAATCCAAGCTCCAACACCAAATCTAAGTTCTACCCACCTAGATTGGGGAAGAATATAGGTTTATGGTTCATATAAGTAGAAGAAATGGAAGGAGGAAGGAAAGAAAAAGGAGAAAACTTACTTGGGAAGAAGAAAGGAAGAAGAAGAAGGAGTGGAGAAGGAGAAGAAGAAGTGATGAAGAAATGGGGAGGGGGGCTGTGGTCGGGTCTGGTCTGGGAAGGGGGGGGGCTGGCCACACATAATATAAAGGGTTTACAATAATGCAAAAGTCCAAAATGTCCAAAATGCCCTCTCCTAACTTGGGTTTGGGTTTCGGGTTCCAAAAGCACTCAAACTAAATCCAAATCTCTCCAACTAACCCACTAAAAATATAATAAATATTCTAAACCCAAAAAATAGGTCTCACAAGGGTGTGGGCTGGGTCGGACATGGGTCCACTAGGGTCTGACATGGGTCCGGGCTAACCAAAACCCTAAAATAATCAATATAAAAATAATACAATCATTAATTAAATATAATTATAATTAATTATAAATAATACACAATTAACCAAATTAAAATAATAAAAAAATACCCGGCTCAGGAAATAGGGTGGTGACAAGCCTATCCTCCTTAGAAAATTTCGTCCTCGAAATTTAAAGTCAATCACACTCCCTCTAGGTCAAACCCCCCAACAATCACAATCAAAAAATTCTACCTAAACAACATACAAGATCATGGTCCTACTGGTCGTGTTATCACAGTCTCAATCAGGGTCACTACACTATCTACCACAACACAAAGAAAATCTAACAAGTACTAATGAAGCACACCACAAGGAATGGAAAATGACAGAAAGAAGAACAAAGAGACAGACCTGCTAACCCGACACCCGTAGAATCGGCCTCCTCGCCCGTCAACGCATAAGCCCTGCCCGGCTGGGGTGTATCCCTCTGCTGGTGCGGGGCATGATACTGTGCCACATGTGGCCTAGCTCCAACTCTCTGATCTTGTGCTCCAGCAAATGGAGGTGCAGTGGGGCAATCTCGCATCTGGTGAGCAGCGGATCCACAGAATAAACACACCTTCAACCTCCTCCTACAAATATCCCAAGTGTGTTCTGCCTTCCTACAGTATGTACAAGTGGGCACCCTCTGATCCTGACCCTGCTGCGCTGTCTTCTGCACATAGGGATGCTTAGCCAGGTCCCGCACTACCACTCGCACTGCCTGAATCATCCCTGCCTCTCTTGGACTTGAGCTCCAAGTCATCCTCTGCCCTCTGAGCATCTCCTACTATCTGCTCGAAAGTTGCCTCTCGGTCGCTCCTGGTCAAAGACTTGACCGCCATGACCAAGCCCTTATAAAACTTCCTCGCTTTTGCTGCCTCACTCAATCCCTCTACAAATCTGCCCAGACGGCAGAACTCCGATGCGTACTCGTCCACTAGCATGCTCCCCTGGACGAGTGCCTCGAACTGGCTCTCCAAAGCACTGAGCGCCACATCTGGAAAAAACTTCTCCTTAAAAAGCCTCTTGAAAGCCTCCCAAGTAAGCCCTGGTACCGCAATCCTCGTATCAGTGCGATATCACGTCAAAGCGAGGTCGAACATCTGACTGCCCTCCGTTTCTATCTGTATGCTATCTGGAATCTGTGCCAGCCTGTAGATCCCCTCAATCTGCTCTATCTCATCCGCGTACAGGATACCTTCTGTACCCCGGAACTCCTTGGACTGCATCCTCTGGAAGTCAATGATACTGCCCGGCCTCGGACGCTTAATCTGATCTGCTTGTGGCTGAATCTGTGCCACCCTATATATTGCTGTCATGGCCACCTGGTGGGCGTTCTCAATGCCCAGCCTCATCACATCCACTTGAAGGTGCTGCGCGTCTATCATCTCCCTGAAGAACGCAAACAACTGCGCGGCATCTACTGGTGCAGGAAGTGGTGGAGGAACCACCAGAACGACTGGGGTAGTCCTCGGATCGACAGGTGATGGAGGATCCCCGAGAGAAACAGATGCTCCCTCAACCGCAGGAGTGGTGAGTGGAGCGGTAGCAGCTGCCTGAATACGAGCTGGACGAGAGGTAGCAGACCTCTCGGTAGCAACTGCTGGAACGGTACGATGGGATCGTGTCTTCGGAGGTATCCTGAACACAGATCAAAAGAAGTCAATACGGTGCAAGATACGATATCATCAAAGAAGGAAAATAATATTTCAAAAGAAGCAAATTCAGAATAATTAGATTAGAATTGTTCCTAGTCGTGATTGAGTACACTCTCATCCTAGATCCTAGATCCTATATCCTAGAGCAGGCTCGCAGCAGTACAACTAAGTTATTGTACCACCACAACATTACACTAATTGCGAATCGAGACCTGCATGAGGCCGCCACCAAAAATGTGTCATGACCCGCACCAAAAAAATTGGGCATGAGTCGTGGGTACGTCCAGCCTACGTCGCAGCATCGGCGGTAGAACTCTGTCTAGGTCAACTATCTAGATAACAATCTCACGCAATCAATATATAAACCTGTCAAGATCTCAACTCCAAACGGAGGAGCAATATCATAATGATAATTATAATGTACTCAATCACGAATCTAAGCACGATAAGATAACACAGAAGTCGAACAACTATAAGTCTAAACAACAACAACTACTACAACAACCACAACATCAATAATAATAATACAACATCCAAAATCATATACAATACAAGGTCTCAATCCAAAACCGGAGACAAATCCGGTGCTAAAAGCTAATAAAAACAATAACAAGGTCCTAGTGATCTCGGCTACCAACCCAAAAATCACCCATAAACTAGAGGGTCCCTGTCTACACCATCGACAGGCTCAGGTCCATAAAATATTGGACACCACTCCTCCGGATACTCTGAAAAAAATATGTCCAGTCAGGACTGGAGCAAGTACATCTCTAACAGCAGTTCCATTTAAATGATAAAAACTATAAGACAGTTATAGCAAGTAGCAAGGAAAATAAAATATGGTATAAACAAGAAATATATATATGTCACTGGTGCATAAAGATAAAGATGCATGAATATCAGAGCAAGATAGTAATGATTGTAAGGTACAAGAAATCTAAACTAAGAGTAAGTCTGTGCACAAGAACGTGTAGTGAGTCCAGCATGAAATACATATAGTGAGTCAAGTCCAGAAATATGTAAGTGAGACCAACAAGAAATACAAGTGAGTCCAGACTATAAAGAATGA